>CAUYTI010125732.1:0-29249 GCA_963575145.1 Galago senegalensis
ATATTCCCAGAGGACCAAAAATCGCATTACAACAAAGATATTTGTATCAGAATGTTTATTGCAGCCCAATTTATAATTGCCAGGTCATGGAAGAAGCCCAAGTGCCCATCGATCCACGAATGGATCAACAAACTGTGGTATATGTGCACCATGAATACTATGGAGCCATAAAAAAGATGGAGACTTTACGTCCTTCATGTTCACATGGATGGAGCTGGAAAATGTTCTTCTGAGAAAAGTATCACAAGAATGAAAGAAAAAGTATCCAATGTACACACCGCTATTATGAAATTAATTTATACCTTTTATATGAAAGCTATAACCTAATAATAGCCTATGAATACGGGGAGGGGAGAGGAGAGGAGAGTGGCGAATGGGTGGAGGGAGGGGGACTGGAGGGATCACTTCTGTGGTTTATCTTACAAGGGTACAAGTGAACCTTTGTAAGAGTAGAATATGAACGTTTTGGCACAATAACTAGGTAAATGACATGAAGTCAACCAGTTTGATGAAATGTTTCAAATTGTATGTGAAAACACCACACTGTACCCAGAAATGCATTAATGTACATAGTTACCATTCAATAAAAAGAAAGAAAGAAAGAAAGAAACACCCAAGTCAAGGGAGGGGCACCTGTGGTTCAGTGGGTAGGGCTCAGGCCCTATATACTGAGGGTGGCAGGTTCAAACCTGGCCCCAGCCAAACCTCAACAAAAAAATAGCTGGGCATTGTGGCAGTGTCTGTAGTCCCAGATACTCAGGAAGCTGAGGCAAGAGAATTGCCTAAGCCCAAAGAGTTGGAGGTTGCTGTTAACTATGACTCCACAGTACTCTACTGAGGGCAACAAAGTAAGACTCTGTCTCTAAAAACAAAAAGACCCAAGTCAATTCAAGGTGGGATGTGGGCGTATAAGGGACCAGGGAGAGGGGAGGAGGGACAGGGAAGGGTATGCTCTCACTTAATGGGCCTTGTTGGGGGTATGGCATGTCTCTTGGGGGGTGGGACACAATTATAAGAGGGATTCTAACTGGGAAATCATAAACATTGTAACCTAGATCTTTGTACCCTCAAATTAACCTGAAAGAATAACACACACACCCCCAAAAAGGAAGAAAAATGAGCCAGGTGTGGTGGCTCATCCCTATAGTTGCAGCTACTCAAGAGGCCAAGGCAGGAAATTTCCTGAGCCCAAGAGTTTGAGGTTGCTATGAGCTATGATGATGCCACTGCACTCTGGTCATGGGGATAGAACAAGACTGTCTGGAAAAAAAAAAGAAAAGAAAAGGAAGGAAGGAAAGAGTGAGCAGTGGTTCTTAACCTGTGGTTCACGACCCCTTTGGTGGTCGCCTAAGACCATTCGAAAACACATTATGATTCCTAACAGTAGCAAAATTACAGTTATGAACTAGCAACAAAAATAATTTTATGTTTGGGGGTCACAACAACATGAGGAAGTGTATTAAAGGGTCACGGCATTAGGAAGGTTGAGAACCACTGGGAAAGAGGGAGGGAAGGAAAGGGTGAAAAACAGGTTATTTCAGGGAACCAAAAAGAAAAAATAGAGTCTATAATTAAAAAGAAACATCCAGAGATAGAGATTTCTAGAAAATAAATGAATACATGAATGAATATAATTATTGAGCTAAGTCTTTAATGAACAGGCTAAATAATAAAATCAAACTAAAAGACCAAATTGGTGGGCTGGAAGTAAAATTAGGGAATTATCTCAGAATATAGAAGAAAAAAGATGAAAAATATTAAAAAGTTATGAAGGAAAAATCTAGGTGCTCCAACATTTAACTAAAGTGTTTCAGAAGTAAAGGACAGATATTATGATGGGAAAGAAATAATCAAAATACAACTTGGTAAACACCTTGATGGAATATGTCAAAGGAACACAGGAGCCAACATAAAGAGCTCCCAATAGACAAAGCTGGAATAATTTCAGCAACAAAATAAACAGTATTAGATTACAACACAAAGTACAAAACAAGTATCCCTGAGTCCATACTGAGATACATAACCAAATAAGTTGATTAGTGGGGGAGAAATCACTTCTCTCTCATGCAGAGTTCCAAATAATTTATGCAGATACTCTACACTGAGGAAGTGGGAACATAATTCCAGACTCCTTAAATGTAGGCTGTGTATAGTGACTTCCTTCCAAATAGTACAGTGATAATAGACAATAGGAGAAAGGAGTAACTACCATGAAGAAACCTGATCAACACTAACTCAGCCAGGTGATCTCAGCATCAACAATGAGTAAGTCACATTGATAGTATGCACTACTGAAGTGATGTGATGAAAATGTGCCTGTAGCTCAGTGGCTAGGGCACCAGCCACATACGCCAGAGCTGGCGGGTTTGAACCCTGCCCGGGCCTGCCAAATAACAATGACAACCACAACCAAAAAATAGCCAGGAGTTGTGGAGGGCGCCTGTGGTCCCAGCTACTTGGGAGGCTGAAGCAAGAGAATCACTTAAGCCCAAGAGTTGGAGGCTGCTGTGAGCTGTGATGCCGCAGCTCTCTACAAAGTACCATTTTAAAAAAATTATAATAAGAAAATGGCACTTTCCTCTGTGATCTTCTTCCTCAAAACCCTTAACTCAAGTCTAATTATGACAAAACATTTAAAAAATTCCAATAGAGATGCATTCTATAATAAATCTCACTAATATTCCTCAAAACTGCCAAGAGAAGTATGAGCAACTTTCACAGCCAAGGAGCTAAGAAGACAGGAGGAGGAACTGTCACATGGTATCCATGGGACCCTGGGAGACAAAAGAACAACACATAAAAACTAAATCTGAAAAAAGTATGGACTTTGATTAATAGTAGTGTATCAATATTGGTTCATTAATTATAACAAATGTACCATGACAGTGTAAGGTGTTATAATAATAATAAGGGGAACCTGCATGTGAGTCTGGGGGAAGAGTACAGTGGAACTCTCTGCACTATTTGCTCAATTTTTCTGTAAATCTAAACCTTCTGAAAAATAAGGTCTATTTTTTTAAGTATAAATTGCTGGAGGCAAAAACATGAATCTTCAAAATGAAAGAACCTAAGGAATGCTGAGTATAATAAAAGATAAAAACTCAAAAATTGGTGTTTCATTTTTATGATTCCGAATCCCTCCCTCTCATGTTTACTGAGTGCTTATTTTGGTCCTCTCAATCTCACAATCTCAGGAGTTTTGACCCTCCAACTGGCCTTGATTTCTAAATGTTTTTAAATGCTAGCTATGTGTATCTTCTTTGTGATGACAAGCGTGCACAGTGAAAGAACACTACATGCAGGTTTTCTAATTTAGGCTCAGTGCCTGTAGCTCAAGCAGCTAAGGCGCCAGCCACATACACCAAAGTTGGCAGGTTCAAATTCAGCCCGAGCCTGCCAAACAACAATGACAACTACAACCAAAAAATAGCCCAGTGTCGTGGTGGGCACCTGTAGTCCTAGCTACTTGGGAGGCTGAGGCAAGAGAATCGTTTAAGCCCAGGACTTGGAGGTTGCTGTGAGCTGTGCTGCCACAGCACTCTACCCAGGGTGACAGTTTGAGGCTCTGTCTCAAAAAAAAAAAAAAGTTTTCTAATTCATTTTGTAAAAACTCACATTTAGACTGGGCGTGCTGGCACTCTGGGAGGCTGAGATGGGAGGATCTCTTGAACTCAGGAGTTTCAGACCAGCCTGAGCAAGAGAGAGACCTTGTCTCTATTAAAAACTGAAAAACAAAAAATTAGCCAGATGTTATGGTGGGCACCTGTAGTCCCAGCTCCTCAGGAGGCTGAGGAAGGACTGCTTGAACCCAGTTTGAGCTTGCTGTGAGCTAGGCTGATACCAGGGCACTATAGCCAGGGGCAACAGAGTGAAACTCTGTTTCAAAAATAAATAAATAAGGAAATAAGTAAATAGGGCAGTGCTTGTGGCTCAGTGAGTAGGGTGCTGGCCCCATATACCAAGGGTGGCAGGTTCGAACCCTGCCCTGGCCAAACTGCAACAAAAAAATAGCCAGGTGTTGTGGTGGGCACCTGTAGTCCCAGCTACTTGGGAGGCTGAGGTAAGAGAATTGCTTGAGCCCAAGAGTTTGAGGTTGCTGTGAGCTGTAATGCCATGGCCCTCTATGAAGGGCAGCATAGTGTGACTGTGTCTCAAAAAATAAAAAAATAAAAAAGGTGGCACCTGTCGCTCAGTCAGTAGGGTGCTGGCCCCATATGCCAAGGGTGGCAGGTTAGCTGAACTGCAACAAAAAAATAGCCAGGCGTTGTGGCAGGCACCTGTAGTCCCAGCTACTCAGGAGGCTGAGGCAAGAGAATTGCCTAAGCCCAAGAGCCGGAGGTTGCTGTGAGCTGTGATGCCACAGCACTCTACCAAGGGTGACAAAGTGAAACTCTGTCTCAAAAAAAATAAAAGTTACTCAGAAAGGTTCAAAATCACACTGACATAATGCACCATTAGATACTAAAATACTAGAATATACTAGAATAATGGAGCAATCAATGTCTTCAAAATTCTAAGGGAAAAGTATTGTCAATCTTGAATTGTATGAGAACAAAAGATATTTTAAGACACACAACAACTCGGAAAGTTTACCACCCACATTCTCTAAGAATTACTCAAGAATATAGTTTAGCCAAATATACACATCATCCATGAAAGATGACATGTGATATAGCAAACAGTAGGTGCTGAGTCTGTCCCAGATTAGGGGTAGTGGGCAGGAAGATTAGGAAAAAATTCAGAGGCCGGGCCAGTGACTCATGCCTATAATACTAGCACTCTGGGAGGCCAAGGTGAGATTGCTTGAGCTCAGGAGTTTGAGACCAGCCTGAGAAAGACTGTGACCTTCCCACTCCCCATCTCTACTAAAAATAGAAAAATTAGCCAGAGTTGTGGCAGGCACCTGTAGTAGGTTCAGCTACTTAGGAGGCTGAGTCAGGAGGATTGCTTAAGCCCAAGAGTTGGAGGTTGCTGTGAGCTGTGATGCCATGGCACTCTACCCAGGGGGACAGCTTGAGGCTCTGTCTCAAAAAGAAAAGAAATATCTGACTTCTGTCTCAGTTTTTTCATCAAGTAAAATCAGTAGAAGTGGTCTATTCCTGCCCTAAAATCTAAGGATTAGAAGTGTTTAAATGGCCTTGTTCTGTACAATAGGAGGGTTTCACTGTTGGTACTGCTATGAATGGCTGAAGGAGGCAGCTGGAAGGACCTGTGGATTATAGCCCTGAACCCTCCTCACCACTCATATATGGGTAATCCAGTCCCACCCCAGGCAACCAGTATTGTGGCTTCTTGGGATGAGGGGTTGCCCAGAAGCCCAGAACATTCTTAGAACACCAGAGAAGCTGCATCCTGGAATGACTTCTAAAATTACAAATTTATGAGTTGCAAAGGGGACCTTACAGAATCATAACTAAAGAAAATACTAAGTTACAAGGGGTGGGGTCTTCTCTCCATCCTTCTGGTGTTTGGCTGAAATTAAATTAAGTGCAGCAGAAGGTGTGCTGGGTTGTCATCTGTGTCCTCGCTTGTTAATCTTCAACCAAGCACACATAGCCAGCTGCTGCAGGTGAGCCTTCTTCCAGAGAACATACATGCTACTTGGGTGTTATCTCATTACCTTTATGTTACTGTTTTGGGTTGTTTTTTGTTTTGTTTTTTGCAATTTGTGGTTGGGGCTGGATTTGAACCCACCACCTCCAGCATATGGGCCAGCACCCTACTCCTTTGAGCTACAGGCGCCTCCCTATGTTACTGTTGTTTTCAAACCTGATTATGTAGCAAGCTGGTAAAATCTATCAAAGGCAGCTTTATTCAATCAGGGTTCACCCAGGGAGCTTCTCAGCCAGCCAGGCCCCTCCCTCCCTGAAGTCCATAACTCACACTGGCCCTCATCAGCCCTCTGTGGTTGCAGCCCATCTCCCTACAGAGACTTCTACACAGTGGGCTATTCAGGGTGACACATTTGTTCTTAGATGTTCCTCTGAACTTTTTAGTTTTTAACAGGTGATAGTAGAGAGGTGGTCAGAGAACCTATTTCTCTTTTCTAGTTTTATATAATCTTACATATTAGAGCTGGAAAGGGCTGCTAGCAACTGACTGCTTCAGCCTTTCACTTTGTGAGGCCTCTGAGATTTAGGCTACACACTGTGCCCAGATCACTAAGTGGTTGATGGAGCACTTTGTATTTCTGTGCTTCCCTTCACTACCAAGCCATGCTTTTTGTGGCAGTCTTTCCGAAGTCTGGCTCTTCCAAGGACTTCTGAACATTTTAATCGTTCAGTCTGAAGCCTTGCCAAAAAGGTGCCAGAGGGTTAATACCAAGATTTGGGGCAAGTCTTTTCCACATCTGAGTAACAGAAGAAAACTACCTTATTTTGTCATGTAAAATGTACTCCTCTATATAATGCATACCCATGTTTTTGGCCCAAATTTTTAGGAAAATGCCCCTTGAGAAAGTGGCTCTCAGCCAGGAGAGATATGTCTGGGGAGGGCTAACACTGCCCTGGTAAACATGCAGATTTCATCGCCCTCCCTTAGCTGCCTGCTCTGTGAAGGCTGCTCCTTCCCTCTCTCCCCAGAGCCCTTCCCTCCCTGCCAGGTGATAGTGTGGGACTTCAGCTTTGATGGCCATGCATGTAACTGGCAGTGCAGAAGCTTCTGAGGCTACTTGGCCTGCAGGCAGCAATGCAAGTCCCTCGGGCCTGCACAGAGTTCCCCATTCCCCTCTGTGTGGCCTTAGGACCTTGGCCCTCACCCAACACAGCTGCAGCCCACCTTGCTAGCCCCACCCCCACCTCTTCCCCTGATTGGGGCAGTTGGCAGAGGCCAGTCTGGCTCACTCCCAACAGATCCCAGATCTTCTTGGACTGGAGCCCTGTGAACCCTGCAGACCCTGGCGAGAGGGCACAGTGACCCTGGGAGGCCCAGTGGGCTCCCCTGCTCCCAAGCCATACTACCTATGTGTAATGCGCATCCTTATTTTTCCCTCAAAAATTTGGGCCAAAAAAGGGCGTGCATTATACACAGCAAAATACAGTAATCCTCCTAATTGTTATGAGTAAATGAAATGATTTATGCAAAGTGCTTACCACCACATATGGCGTAAATGGAGATCATTAACTATGACGACAACCTGTGATGACAGCCTGCCTTGCAGTCAGCTCACTGGCCTTAGCTAGGTTCAATCACCTGTAGAAGACCCACTCCCAATTAAGCCATCACATTCTCGTTCTTGGCGTCTCTGTCTAAACATCTGTTCCCATATAAAAATACTCTCTAAAGTTCAGGGTCAAGGGTAACTTATTCTAAGCTGGGCACTTAGAAAGTACATGATGAGAACACACTTCAGAACACTGGTGTTTTCCGTCTTGTTTTAGGAGCTAAACCGTTTACGAAAGGCTGCATTGGCCTTTGGTTTCCTGGACCTGCTGAAAGGAGTGGCTGACATGCTGGAAAGGGAGTGCACACTGCTGCCCGACACTGCCCACCCTGATGCTGCGTTCCAGCTGACCCATGCTGCCCAGCAGCTCAAGCTGGCCAGTACAGGCACCTCCGAGTATGCGGCTTATGACCAGAACATCACACCTTTGCATACAGACTTCTCTGGGAGCAGCACTGACAGAATGTGAAGCTGACTCTTGGAGCTTTGTTTTTTCATTTCATTTGAAAATGATTTAGTTTCCAGTATATTCACCTCTGGAATAGCTACCCAAAGACCTCCCTGCAGCTGACTCAGGGAGGCTATTTTCAGTGACTCTTAATGTGACAATGGTCTGGCTGGTTGGGCTTTAACTTTAGCCCTGGGGACTTAGAATCTTTAAGCCCTAAAGGTAGCTTTTGTTCCCATGATGGGCACATCTGCTAAGAAGGTACAGAGGTCCCCTGCCTTCCTCAGGAAACCTGACTGACAAGGGTTCTCTGGATCCCTGAAAGCATCTTCTCTCCAGTTTTATATCTCAACTATAAAGGCACTTGCAAGCTTTGTTCTTGGGATGAACAACTCAGACTGTTAGGGACTTGCTAAGTACAAACCCAACACCACTAAGTTTCAGAACTTTCCTTAGGACTTGGGCAAACTGTGGTCGCGGGCCTTAGGTACTTTTGGCATGTTTTGAGATACAGACTTTTAAAGAACAACCATGTATAAAATGATTCCAGTTTCTTCACTTTTTTAATGAAAATAAAATGTTGGATTTTTTATAAGATAGTTTCACTGTGAAACTAATGTTCCTTTGCTTTTTGGACTGCCCTACCACTTGAATTTCCACTTTCTAAATGGCATACATCATGAGGTTTTCTTGGGTTCCATACTGACTTCCCTGTTTCTGGCACTGATTAGGCCTCATTGCCTAAGCAAAATTCTGGTCAGCAGATTCAGACAGATTACTGATGCCAAATACAGTCAGCATCATGACCTTGGATAAAGCATGACCTTAGGCAACTTCTCAAGGCTTTATTTACAACATCAATGCTTTTCCAATTGCTCTCTGCACCTACTTTGTTGTAACTCCCTCAGGTTTCATCCAAACAACTTTTTTTTTTTGAGACATAGTCTCACTTTGTTGCCCTCAGTGCTTGCTGTGGCATCACAGCTCACAGCAACCTCAAACTCTCAGGCTTAAGCAATTCTCTTGCCTCAGCCTCCCAAGTAGCTTGGAACACAGGTGCTCTCCACAACACCTGCCTATTTTTAGAGACAAGGTCTCACTGTGGCTCAGGCTGGGCTCAAACTCCTAAACTGAGGTAATCCACCTGCCTCAGCCTCCCAGAGTGCTAGGATTATAGGCATGAGCCACTGCGCTTGACCAGAGCAACTATTTTTGGTTTCATGTGCTGAACATAAGATTTTGCCTGAGCAAAGTAATTGTATCATTAACAGCTGGAAAACCATTAGATTAAATGAATTTAGAGCACAAGTTATTAGGATTTTGATTGTAAATATTTTAATAGAAATACACAATCTTTCACTTCCTCAGACAGCAATAAAGGGGTTTGTAACAATCACTAGGAATACAGAATTTTGCCACGACGATGCAGCATAGTCTACTGCAAAGCTGATGTGCCCAATACACACAGTTGAAAGAACATCAGAATCAATATAAACAAGTGTTGACAGACGTTACACGCATTCAAAACATCCTTCAGTGCAATGAATTTTTAGAAAATCAGCCAGCCGATCCTAATCAAATGTTTTAGGTCAGACTTTCCATTTTGGGCTCAGTGAAACAGCATTAACTCATGCGTCTCCTTTCCCCCAGGAACAGGGAGAATGGCAGAACAGAAAAGCTTATGCCTTAAATTCTTTTATACACATGTTACTTCTAACACATTTTACTTGGTTTACTTCGAATGTATTAGAGGAAACAATTTTTTTTACAATGGCCAACCATATGTCTAGATTTTTTTTTAGTTCCACTTTTGGCGGGTTTCTTGCCTAGACTCCTTGTTAAAGGATCACCTGGTGATTATCCACTCAAAGTTCCCACTCTGTTTTCAGCATCCTACTACAGACAGGTAAAAAAGCCAATCTAACAACAGCAGAATAAAAGCAAGTGTTTTTGAGGTTTATTCAAAAATACACAGTCCCATCACTCACTTGGGACAAAAACACGAGTAAATAGACTCAGCCAATACAGAGAAGGACGACTGACACATTTCTAAGTTTGTGTACAGCTTAGGCGAGAATTTGGAGGTGGGTTTGGCCTCCTCTGCTGCTTCCAGTTTGTCACAGGCTGCGTTGCCAGCTGCTGTAGTATTACCAGTTTGACCTGCGTATTTGTGTTCCCTCACTTCTGACCTATGCTGGCATTTGAGTTTGCAACTCTTACAGTTTCACTGCTTTCTAAATCATGTTTCATCTGTCTTTAGTGTTGACAACAGTTCTGATTTAGCTAAGAATGAAGCAGTGTTCCAAGGTTCTGACTGGTTCCGCTCATACCATCCTGGGCCTCTCTAATGCCCACGCTGCAGTAAGAGATGTTATGCCAAAAGATACCCAAAATATGTTCTTTAGCCCCACTCTGACTCAGAAATGTTTCATCAGTGACTGTGTCCACTTGATTTTTAAGACGTCAGTGCCACCCCCACTCAATAAGTAATCCCCTGGGTACAGAATATATTAGGTCCTACCTGAGTCACTTTTAACAGCCTTCTATAGAGGAATATAATTTTGCTTTTTTCACAAGCAATAGCTAAAAAGAACAAATCCCAACTGTAAGAATGGTGAGTACGATGTAAAGATAGAGCTCTGAGAGAGTAACTCTGGCATGTAGAAAGAGGCTGGGCAGGAAGTGGGGTGGGGTGGGGTGGGCTGAGCGTTTTGCTGTTGTTAACTGAATGCACGAGAATGAACTTGTCATCAGATATCAGGAATCCATGTCATGCAAGTACTACACCAAGATAATACAGTAAATTTAGGACTGTTACGAGGAAAAGGAAGATAGCCTCACTGAGAATTTAATGGTTTAACTTAAAAAAAAATACATTTACATTGGTACAAGAAGGTAAAACTGTTAAGAATCACAGATTAGGCTCAACTGGCAAGAAGCCATCTAAATCTCTTTCCTAGTGGGTCTTTTTCTTTTTTTGTCCATAGCGCCGTCTGCGCTGTTTATAAAGGTGACGAAAATTTATGTATAACCCTGTAAAAAAGAAGAGGCCGATTAGAAATGAGAATCTTTATTTATACCCAGAAGCTCTTGGGGCAGGGACAGTCTCTAGCTGTCTGTTTTTCTTATTTCCCAGCACTAAGATTACTGCAGTTGCTCAGGAAGTACAACTTAGAACAAATTATTCACAATGCACTAGAGATAGAGATAACCCAATTTTTCCTCAGTGGGTTTACAATTTAATTTCCCCCAACATTCTTATAAAAATTTTCAAACATACAAAAAGATAAAAATCATTGTATGGTGAATACTGCCTAGATTTAAACTTAACTTTTTACTGTGATCGCTTTATCACATACCTATTCATCCCTCTGTCCATCTCAGTTTTGATGCATTTCAACATAAGCTGCAGACATCAATATACCTTATCCCTTAATGCTTCATTAAGTATAGTTCAATATTCCTTTTTCCCCTTTCTTTTATAGTAAAATTTATGTACAATGAAATGCCCAAATATGAAGTGCAGAAAAAAAATTCAAGGCTACTCCTGAATATGTATTATTCAGTAGTCTAAAAGGCATGAGACTTTTCTAGGAGGAATAATTCAGCAAATCAAGAAACACAAGATTTCAGAGTCAGAAACAAATTTCAATCCTGCTTGACCACTGACTAGTTCTATAGCTTACCCTCACCTTAATTTACTTATTTATACAAGAGTAAAAATAAGTACATCTTTAAAATAAGCCTTATTGTTAGGGAATGAATGTATGTTTTAAAAAGTGCTTTGACTTATATACCAATGTTAATTGGAGGCTTTATATATACTGCTTCAAAACTGTAAATGTGAATTTAGGATTTATCTCATTCTAAAGAACAAGAACAACTATAGGCAAACTAAATGAGCATAAAATCTTACAAATTAGTATAAAACAATAGAAAGAAAAGATACTAGGGTTAATTACACATTAGAGTATTTTGGCTCGGCACCTGTGGCTCAAGTGGCTAAGGCACCAGCCACATACACCTAAGGTGGCAGGTTTGAATCCAGCCCGGGCCCGCCAAACAACAATAATGGTTGCAACCAAAAAATAGCTGGGCGTTGTGGCGGGCACATGTGGTCCCAGCTACTTGGGAGGCTGAGGCAAGAGACTCGCTTGAGCCCAGGAGTTGGAGATTGGTGTGAGCAGTGAAGCCATGGCACTCTACCCAGGGGGACAGTTTTAGGCTCTGTCTCAAAAAAAAAAAAAGGGGGGCAGCACCTGTGGCTCAAAAGCGTAGGGCGCCGGTCCCATATGTCAGAGGTGGCAGGTTCAAACCCAGCCCCGGCCAAAAACTGTAAAAAAATAAATAAGTAAAGAAATAAACAAGCACTCGGGTGCTTCCCATTAAAAAAAAAAAAGAGTATTTTTATCCTACTAACTTTTAGTTAAGAGTCGTTCCAATACTTATTCCTCATTATCACTTTATTTTGTTTGTTTGTTTGTTTTGTGGTTTTGTTTGAGACAAAGTCTCACTCTTGCCCAGACTAGAGTGCCCTGTCAGCCTAGCACACAGCAACCTCAAACTCCTGGGTCCAAGGGATCCTTCTGCTTCAGCCTCCCAAGTAGCAGAGATTAAAGGTACCCACCACAATGTCCAGCTAATTTTTCTACTTTTACTAGCAACTGGGTCTGGCTCTTGCTCAAGCTGATTTCCAACTCTTGACTCAAGTGATCCTCCTGCCTGGGCTTCCCAGGATGCTAGGATTACAGACGTGAACCACCATACCCAGCCATCTTTATCACTTTTATTACACCAATTTCATGCAGCCTAGTTACAGTAATAAAGAATTATTTTTAATAAGTGCATTTTCCTAGCTGAAGCTTACTGTCTTCAAAAGCCAAATAACGTTTTTGGTTAGATGTCTTTCTGAAACAGATTATACCCTTTGCTGAAATGAAAAATATAAAGAAATGGAATAAAATTTAACCTTGTGCAAATGACTTCGACCCAGGATATATATTACTTAACTGTACGCCTCCCATGTACTGCCATGCTAAGGGTTCCTAAAGCTATGGTATAGGTCTCTTCCCCCTTAATACTAAATAACCAAGACCTCTTGGCTTTCTGGCTTGCCAGGCTTCCTTTTTGTGGTCTTCCTTTCAGTCTGGGGTAGCCAGCCTCCAAGACGATCCCCAATGATGCCCACACTTCCTGTTATTTCTTCCCCTCGTGTAGTCTCACCATACGATCCAACTCAAATTACACTGGTATGATGGTACATTACTTCTGAGGTTAGGTTCTAAGAGTAACTGTGGCTTCTGGTTCTCTCTCTGACCACTGGCTCTGGGGGAAGAAGCTATGCCATGAGCAGCCATATGGAGAGCTAATGTGGCAAGAAACGGAAGCTTCCTGTCAACAGCCACCAGAGTGAGCTTGGAACAGACCCTCCAGCCCCAGTCAAGTCTCTAGGAAGCACAGCCACAGCTGCCAGCTTGACTAGAAACTCATGAGAGACCCTATGCCAGAACCACCCAGCCAGGCTGCTTCCTGACCCTCAGAAACTGTGTGAAATGATCAATGTGTGTTGTTTGCAGCTGTTGAGTTTGGGGGTAATTTCTCACACAGCAATGGAGAACTAGTATGTATATACTACCTACTACTGCACCTTCTGGGGCTAAGAAACCAGAGAGCTGTGCTTGTTTAGGGCCACCTCAAGTCTTTTGTGAAATACAGCAGGAACAATTACATAAATTAACATTAAAATGTACCAGAACTTTAAAGAGTCCTTACAGTTAGGAGGTTGTCTTGTCTTCAAACATATCAAGTTCTACCTATAATAATTGATTTTTTCTCCTCCCAAATATATTTAATGACAAAATTCCTCCAATTCTGATCGTTTTCATTTTCATTATTATATTAAAATCAACAAATATTAAATTGCCTGCTCTTACAAGAAAAAAAAATTTCTTTTTCTCAAGTCAACTCACCTATCTTTAAGGGTACATGTCTTTTCGTGTCTGTGTATATAGTATATATAACATAGGCAGGATCATATACAGTTGTACTTATAAAAAAAAATCAAACATCAATTACTAAAAATAAAAACCAAATAAAAGAAGAGTCCTTCGCCCAGCGCCTGTGGCTCAAGCGGCTAAGGTGCCAGCCACATACACCTAAGATGGTGGGTTCGAATCCAGCCCAGGCCCGCCAAACAACGACAGCTACAACCAAAAAATAGCCAGGTATTGTGGCAGGTGCCTGAGGTCCCAGCTACCTGGGAGGCTGAGGCAGGAAACTCGCCTGAGCCCAAGAGTTGGAGGTTGCTGTGAGCTGTGATGCTACAGCACTCTACCCAGGGGGACAGCTTAAGGCTCTGTCTCAAAAAAAAAACAAAAATTTAAAAAATTTAAAAAAAAAAAGAGTCCTTATAGTTAGGAAGGCTTTTAAAGTTCTGAGATTTATAATAATTTAGATTTATTTCTTCTGCTTTTAGTTCTTAGTTTTTATGAACTAAGGCAGGAATTTATGATTTCATATAAACATAAACTCTAAGGAAAGTTTTTCATAAGGAGCAGAGGCTTTCCCACCGTTAGATAGAAGGCTTTATGGCAACCCTGGGCTGCTCAGAGGACATCGTTACCTTCTTCCTTCCTTGCTGTCAGTGGTTATTATCATCTCTACAACTTCTGCATAAGGAATGTATTAGTGAAATTAGTAAAAGTAAAATGAGCTTCTTACTCAATTTTAAAAGCACTCCCTACATAGTAATCTTTCTCTAACTCTACACTACTCTTTTGGAAACAAGAATTGTAATAAGAACTTTAAAATTTTTTAATCATTGAACTCAACCCCCCGTATTACAGACCCAATACTTACCTAAAAATAACATTATAAGATAAATCTGAAGAAAAAAGGAAAATCTAACTTTAATTTTCACTGGATATGGCAACGTAAAACTGAATCTTCCTGTTTCATTGAATATTGGAATGGACTGAATCACTGCAACAGCTGCAAGAAGAAACAAGAACTTGTTAGAAGCAAATGAAAGTCCCATCTAGTGACAGTTCCAGGCCCTAGACCTCAAAGTTTCAGTTTTGGATTTATTGGAAAATTGGAAATCCTTCCTCCTTCCTTTGTAGAAAAAGCTCATTCCTTTTTTCCCTCCCCCCCCTTTCCCTAAGAGATAAGTTTCCATGCTGTCAACAGAGAAATGAATGAGCAATAGTCATGGCACTGGACTTCAGTTTCCTATTCTAGAGAATGGAGTAAAAAATCCCTACCTAACTCATTCATGTGTTTTTCAGAACAAAATGAAGTTAACGGTAAGATCAACTTTGGAATATTAAAAATATTCTATAAATTAGAAGTATGCAGTATAGGCCCACATGGCTTCCTAACCTTTCCAAATGAGCTACTTCCCTGGAGCAGCGTGGGTACCAAGAGTATGAAGGAAGCTGCTAGAAAGAAATCCCTCCAAAATCCAATTCTCCATTTGTCAGAAGGCAGGTAGAGAGGGAAGAAACGGCTGAGCACCTATGAAACCTAGAATTCCTGAAAGTACCTTCTGCCAAACATCCCAGCGGATATAGGGGAATCCACATGGTGTAACGAAGCCACGTGAGCACTTTCCAATCCATGTCAATGCAGCAAAGCATGTAGAAGGGGTACCTAGTGAAAATAAGCAATTCCAGCATTAAAAGCCACTTCAGGTTCTAAATGCAACCCTAGAATATAATTCAAGTAAAAAAAATATCCTGGGCCTTCAACCCACAAACTCCCATTGCTACTCCCTAAATGTTCAAAGGATGTGGACTCTCTCTAATAGAAGACTAGGCAAAGGAAACCCTCTTTGTTTAGTATGTGGACTGGATGGATGTTCACAAGGCTTTTGGCTTTACTGCTAGTTCTGATCTATGTTCCCAATGGGTAAGGAAGTCAGACACTTTAGCTTTAGATAAATGAATTGTTATCAAAATTGAAATATATAAAAAACGTCTAATTTAGAATCAGATATGCTCTTTTCTAAAGGAAATCTCATAAGAAAAGAAATTTGTTTCTTTCCAAACAGTAAGTTAACATATGGACCTACAATGTGCTTCACCTTTGCATTAAGTATTTTGGAGGCACACTGGGTGCCACGGGGCAGGGACCGCGGTCAAGACACAACCTAAGGCTGCTCCTGCTTGTTCTCCCTCTCAATGACTAACTTTGTCAAAACACCACCAAACTTAGAGCTGAGGAGTTCATTCACAAAATTCGTGCTCCACTTGACTAGGAAGAAATACAGAACACGTACAGTCTGGTAAAGACCAATTATAACTGGATAAAGTTTTTAAGAGTTATTTCTTCTACTGACGAGTGAGAACAGAAAAATTAGATAAGCAAACAATCAAAGTTCAGTAATCTTACAGTATAAGATTCATTTATATCATCCCTTCTAGAAGGCTAATCTTAACTAGCTCCATCCAACCTGGATTACTTCTTCAACCTTATCCTTCTTCAGCCCTTTCAAGAATTTTTATATGTGGATGTGTTCTCTCTTTCCAAAACAGCAAGGTCATGAAGCCACAGTAAGATGGGTCTTTCATTTCTCTGGCTCTCTGCTTCCCTAATGCCCAGGCTGGTGTAATCATCTGATGGCTGCTTTGAAAAATCTCTTCGTCAGCTTTGCAGAGCACATAAATGCAGCTAGAATCCTCCAACGTTATAATCCGAGCATCAAACCAAGTGAGTCTCTGGCTGAGACAGCAACTCCCTCAAGAACAGAGCTGCTGGGAGGGGGTTTGGAGGGATCACTTCTGAGGTTTGTCTTATAGGGGTACAGGTGAATCTTTCTAAGAGTAGAATGTGAACGTTTTAAAGCAATAACTGAGAAAATGACATGAAGACTGTGTTGACCAGTGTGATGGAAGTATTTCGGAATGCATGTGAAAACCCCACACTGTACCCTAGAAGTGCATTAATGTACATAGTTAACATTCAATAAAAAAATAAAAATTAAAAAAAAAGTAAAGGTTCATCCATGTTGTAGTGATACCAGACTTTTAGGTTCTTGGTCTCAGTGATTTGATGAATGAATTGACGGACCACAGGATCAACAGTAGTTTAGGTTTTATTCAACAGGTATTACAACTCTCACAAAGAGCCAACCCTCCTTGCAGAGCAGTATACAAGTGTTTATATCTCTTACAAAGGACCAAACCTCCTTGTAAAGCAGGATACAAGTGTTTACAGCTCTTACAAAGAGGCAAACCTCCTTGCAAGTGTTTACAGCTCTTACAAAGGGGCAAATCTCATAGAGCAGGATACAAGTGTTATAGAGCCAAACCTCCTTACTCTTCTGCTCTTTCTCCAAGATCTGTGCTTGGGCTCTTTGTTTAGGGGCTTATATAGGGGCAATTCTCCAATGAGTTTTCAGGTCTTAAAAATAGACCAATCATGAGTAGGATTTGAATACGGACCAATCAGGGATGCACTGGAGGAATTGCCAGAAGTCCACATGAGGAGACAGCACAGCGCCAGTTTCTTCCCCAGCTCGTCCAGTCCCTTTGGCTACTGGAGTCTTCGTTGGGGGAGGGAATCTCCCCCTCCCCCCGCTTGCCTACGCTCCAGTCTTCTGGTTCCTCTGCCAGCTGCCACCACCAACACCGCCAAGACGGAGGCGGCAGGTCCTCCAGCCCAGCTCAGCTGAGCTAGCTGGGGTGCCACCTGTTCAGTATCAGTAACATGTTCAATACCAGTCCTGTATTCCTTTTTATGGATGAATAATATTCTACCATATAAATATGCCACATTTTATTTCTTCATTTGTCAGTTACTGGACATTTGCATTCCTTCCACTTTTCAGCTATTATGAAATATGCTGCTATGAACATTCATGTACATATTTGTGTAAATATATGTTTTCATTTCTCTTGGGTATATATCTACCAGTGGAATTGCTGGATTATATGGTACCTCTATGGTCAGCCAGTTGGTGAATTGCCAAAGTTTTTCAATTTAATTTTCATTTTGTATTCCTTCCAATAATATATTCCCTCCCTCCACATTCTGAGTACTACTTATTATTTTCCATCTTTTTTATTATAACCATCCTAGTGGGTATGAAGTGGAATCTCTTGTGGTTTTTAAAAATTAACATTAATTTTTAAATGATAAATCTTAATTATATACATTTATGGGCTAAAATGTGATGTTTCAATATATGCATACAATGTAGAATGATTACATCAAGCTAATTAACATCATCATCTCATTTACTTTTTTGTGGTGAGACATTTGAAATTTACTCTCTTGGCTATTTTGAAATATGTTAGCACAATACATTATTGTTGTCTACAGTCACCCTACTGTGCAATAAGTCTCAAAACTTATTCCTCCTGTCTAAACTGAAACTTTGTACCCTTTGACCCACAACTCCCCATTTTCTCCTTCACCACTACCTCCAGGATCTGGTGACCATATGAATTCAGCTCTTTGAGATTTCACACATAATGAGATTATGTACTATGTGTCTTCCTGTGCCAGGTTTCTTTCATGCAGCATAATATCTTCCAGGTTGGGGCAGCGCCTGTGGCTCAATGAGTAGGGCACTGGCCCCATATACTGAGGGTGGTGGATTCAAACCCAGCCCCGGCCAAACTGCAACCAAAAAATAGCCTGGCATTGTGGCGGCCACCTGTAGTCCCAGCTACTTGGGAGGCTGAGGCAAGAGAATCGCATAAACCCAGGAGTTAGAGGTTGCTGTGAGCTGTGTGATACTACAGCATGTTACCAAGGGCAACAAAGTGAGACTCTGCATCTACAAAAAAAAAAATCTTCCAGGTTAATCCATGTTCTTGCAAATGACAGAATTTCCTTCTTTTTTAAAGTTGAATAGTATCTATCTATATATATGTGTGTAAATATATATATGCATACACATATATATACCTACACATATCTCACATTTAATGTTTTCATTCGTCCATTGATGGGCACTTAGGTTGATTCTATATCTTGGCTATTGTGAATAATGAAACAATGAACATGAGAATACAGATGTTCAGCATACTGATTTTAATTCCTTTGGATATATCCCAAGAAGTGACATTGATGGATCATATGGTAATTCTATTTTTAGGTTTTTGAGGAACCTCTATACCATCTTCACTATTGACAGTATTAATTTATATTGCCATCAACAGTGTGAAAAAGTTCCCTTTTCTATACATCCTTGAAAATACTTTTTATCACTGATCTTTTTGATAAAAGCCATTCTAACAGATTTGAGGTAATAGCTCATTGTAAGCTTAATTTGCATTTCCCTAATGATTAGTAATGCTAAGCATTTTTTTACATAAACCTTCTGGTTATTTATATGTCTTCTTTTGAGAAATGTCTGTTCAGGTCCTTTGTCTACTTTTTAATTGGGTTATTGTTTCTTTCTTTTTTTTTTCTTTTTAAGAAGAAAAAAGGATTTATTCAGCCAGCAGAGCTATGACAAATCTAAAAATCTCAAAATGGTCATGCTCACGACTGGCTTGGTCTTTCCCTTTTTATCTCCAGTCAAAAAGTTCCAACCATTGGGTACCTTTCTCAATGGTCAGTTCGAATCAAGCTGGAGAAGCTGCTCTAGCCCCCACAGAACTAATGGATTTCACAGAAGCATAAATTTCCAGGTCCCAGGAAGTTAAGTCCACAAATTCCTAAGAGCTGAGTCAACACGGGGAGGACCTCGCAGGTGTCCTCCTTGGGGTCTCCTTGAGAAGACCTCTGTTCCGGTGGACCTCATCCTTTCTGGGTATCTTCTCTCATTCCCCTTTTAAGACTCCTTATATATTTTAATTTGGAGTCTCAATATCAGCTTGCAGGAGCTGGTAGTGTTTCGTATGATTTTTACTTGGTTCTTAATTTGCAAGACTAGTTCCGGGGGTTATACTGACTCTATGGAGCAATCTGTCTTCAGTACTTTATGTTTCGCTTTTCACATTTGACCTTATACCACTTTTTTAAAAAATCTAAGGTACAGAGGTATTTCTGATCTGTCCTATCATTTCTTTCCCAGCTGCTCCCACTGCAGCACCATTGCATGTCACTGCAGGCATTAAAATTTAGAGTCACCTGGCTGGGCTTTCCTATTTCCCTGGTCTGGACCAGCATTCAGATTTCAGGGACTGTAACTCCTCTCAGGTCCTCTACACAGGCCTTAATTGTACCATGATGTGGGGTTATAATGTGCATATGGTTTTCACCTTTCCTTGTGTCACATATTGAGAATTCTGTCTGATTATGAGTGCAAGCTCCCTTCTGGGTGACTTTGCATTCATAAAACTATAAAAGAGTCACCTTTTGTCCTATCTTAGTCAGGTGGGCACACAGATCACATTCCTCTCCCTCCTTTTCCAAAGTCCAAAGTCCAATTAAGACAAGCCGCACAAGGAATATCTTCAGGCTTCAGCCATGCATTGACCAGCCAGCTCCCAGTATGTAGCTGAAACAGGGCTTGTTTATCACCTCAAAGGTTACCTTGCAGGGGTCAACTGGAACTGTTTTGCTTCCCACAGGGACAATGAAGCTCTTTTCAGCCTTCTGTGATAGATCCAGGTGACAATCCCTTCAAACTTCACTACTGTGGGTATGGTGAGGATGACAGTGTAAGGTCCCTTCTACCTTGGTTTGAGAGGGGACTGAGTTCCAATCCTTGACCTAGACTTGATCTCCTTGATCCCCTGGAAAGAAAGGATGTACAGACACAAACTAAAAGACTAAACAGAACATGATTAATTACCCAAGTGGAGATCTTTCTTGCTACTCTTCCTAGCGCTTCTAACTGCCTGTTCAATTCAGTCTCTCCCAGTTCTTTTAGGAGTCCCTGCTAAATTTCAGAGGACTGGTGGAGGCCTATTATACATTACTTCATAAGGGGAGTACCCTGACCTCTTAGAAGGGGAACATTTAACATTGAACAAGACCAGTGACAAGGCCTTTGCCCAAGTAAGCTTTGCTTCCTGGCAGAGTTTACCAATTCCTGCTTTTATAGTTCTATTCATGTACTCTACCCTGCCCAAGTTTTGAGGCCTATATGCCACGTGTAGTTTCCAGGTGATATTCAAACCTTTAGCTATCATTTGGACTGTTTCTGTTATGAAGGCTAGCCAATTGTCAGATCTAAACCACAATGGCAACCTAAACCATGGAATGATTTCTCTGGGTAACACTTTTACTACATTAGGAGCCTTCTTTATCTTGGTGGGGAAGGCTTCCACCTATCCTGGGTATGTGCAGACCAAAACTACCAGTTTTCCTCCATCTCTGAACAACTCAGTATAGTCCATTTTCACATCTTTAAAAGGGGCTTCCCTGTACAACTAAATTTCAGGCAGCAGGGATAGTCTCTATCTAGCATTGTTTTGGTTGCATGTCACACAGTACTAGCTGCCTTTCTTGGCAAAGGGAATGTAAAAGTATCTTACCAGAAGCCTATTAATTTTCTTTTTTCTCTGTCTTAAGTGCATGGCCTCATGCGTACAACTTCTATAACCAACCTTGGATTTTTACACAGTAAGCTTTGATATTCGGTGAGGCATGTGTTGATCAACCAATGATACCCCTTGGAGTTTGTAAGAGTGACTACTGCATATGGCACCCAGACTCTTAATTTTTCTCCCAAAGTCAACTTATCAGCCTCTTGTACCAGCATGGCAGTGGCTGCAAGTGTTCTTAGGCATGGGAGCCATCCTTTTGAGACCCTGTCAAGTTGCTTAGAGAAATAAGCAACTGGTCTTGCCCAGGATGCTATATTCTGGGTGAGCATTCCCTCAGCTATTCTATTTCTTTTCCAATATGTACAATTAAAAAGGCTTGGCCAGGTCAGAGAGGCCTAGCACCAGGGCTGCCTGCAGTTTTTCCATTAGCCTCTTGAAAGCTTTTGGTTGGTTGGATTTCTACTCAATTGGCCCTTTTTCTCCCTCCTTTGTGGCTTCTTTACAATGGTTTGGCCAATCTGCATGTTTTACACAGTCTTTCATAGAAATCTCCAAGGCTTTCATCTGGCTTCTGCATGACTTCAGCCACCTTTCATATGTTTGTGGCTTTCTGGATTTCCTACACTGACAGAGACAAAGTCAAGGTTGGGTCCAGGGTAAGAGAATGAAACCATTTAGCAGTCACCTACAAATACCTGCAAGTTCTGGATTTCAAGGCTAAGGTTCACACAATGAGAACATTTTACAGTTTTAGCACAGTTCTTAAGATAATACCTGGTTTTAAGAGTCCCTACAGAAATTATCCAAAGTTCTGGGCAATTCAAGTGAATATTCAGGTTCCAGTTTTTCCTAAAATATCTATATATACACAGCAGATAGCATTTCATACTACACAACTTTTTCCTGTATAGCCAACAGGAAAACTTTGTCAAGCCTTAAGGTAAGGCTTCAGAGCAAATATAGCTACTGTATATAATTCTATTCTTTGGCCAGTCTCTTAGTCCCATTTAACGGATCAGTTTAGTTACTCAGCTATGTCTAATTTTATGAGCGGGCATTGCAGACAAGGCTGGAATCTAGTACAGGTGGGCCACAGTTTTTACCCTTTGAATCATTTTCTCTCTCTAATTTATTACTTTACTAAAAACAAATTATAGCAGAACTAATTTAATTGCCAAAAAAACTGTATTTTCAGTATACTGGTTCTGATTATTTACATAAAGTGTAGGAAGAATAATTATTAATCATCTAGGCTTTTATTCATTTTAAAAGTGGCTTTGCTGAAACTTTTCTTTTTTTTGCAGTTTTTGGCCAGGGCTGGGTTTGAACCCACCACCTCCAGCATATGGGGCCAGCGCCCTACCCTTTTGAGCCACAGGCACCACCCTGCTGAAACTTTTTTAAGGAATCTTAGGTTAGACTTGAAAGGCTTTCTCAAGCCCAGGTTTCATCTGTGCCATTAGATATGTATGCATTGGATCAATTCCTCTTCTCTTGAGGTCCCCAAGCAAATTGTAATTCCCAGACCTGTCAGAAAGTGACATTCTTTACCCACCACAGATCAGGAAATGTTATTGACGATGAGTTACCTGGCTAGTCTTTCCAATGGGCTTTTTTTATTGGCCTTATAAAGTCAGCCTAATTCCTTAACATAGTCTGGATACCTCAGAGAATGCTATTCCAGTCAAAGCCTTGGTAAAATAACCAGTGTCTTCATCATGTGCTATAGAACAAAACAGATTCTTATTGAACTTATCCAAATAACTGTATTGTTAGAAATTAAGAATGTTTACAAATGGCTTTCAAAATCTGGAGAAATCAAGGAGAGAGAAAAAATAAATGTTTCATATTCTGCCTATAAATACATACATTTCTGTCAAGAGATAGAAAATGGTTTTCTTGACTTCTGAAAAACAAACACAGAAAGAATCACTGATGTTTCAAACAAAAATTCATAACAAATCACCTCTGCTCTGTTTGAAGTTAGGTTAGCAATACTCATGGACATGTTAGCTTTCTAATTAAAGTCCTAGAAGTTTCCTGTTAGCCTGATGGTATTTAATTTCCAAAGTCATCAGAAATTGGAATTCAAGAGAACTCACCAGCCTTTTCTACTACTTTCCTTAAAGGACAAACTTTGGACTTAGCCAGTTACAAAAACACTTTCTGAGATGAGTTTAAATTATTGCTCACAACATACACTAAGACAGACTAATATTTTATAATATTGGAACATAGATATATAAACATAATTGACAGAAAATTAACCATCACTTCATATTTGACAATATTTTCTATATTTTTAACATATCAAATAAGCTTAATATGTCTT
Organism: Galago senegalensis; assembly: GCA_963575145.1. NCBI lineage: Eukaryota > Metazoa > Chordata > Mammalia > Primates > Galagidae > Galago > Galago senegalensis. The sequence goes on from CAUYTI010125732.1 coordinate 23,391, forward strand.
TTTCAGACTTTCAGTGGTCTTAATATTTCAGAAAGATCAAATTTAGAGTTTTGATGTTAGAAGGTTTCTCAAATGTCAAAAGCTGAAAACATTTGCTCAAACAAGATTACAAGACAAAAGATTCTAAAGACAATACATAGTTAACTGGATCACTTGCAAATTCCTTCACAAATTTCCTTTTATGAATTTTATACAACCTGTACAGATAATTTATGGACATTCTAAACTTTGCCCTGCTTTTCATTTTCTTAAATAACTGTTCTGTTCCAGGGCAAAATTTACCACACAAGATCCTTTTCTTACACAATGCCACTTTCCTTTCTGTCTAATTTCTCTTACTCTCAAAAACCCACTTTTCACAAGACAGGATCCCAGTATACTATGAAGTTAATTATTCACTTGGCTAAACTGATAATTAGAAGGCAAGAATCTTTTAAAAGGCAAGAATCTTATTCTTTGACAGACTCATTTTCCCAACTAATTTAAACAATCAAATTATTACATTTTATAAATGAGAGACATTTCATAGAATATAAAATGACCGTAAGATTTTACATCACTGGTTCGGCACCTATAGCTCAACCGGCTAAAGCACCAGCCACGTACACCTAAGGTGGCGGGTTCGAATCCCCAGCCTGGGTCCGCCAAACAACAATGATGGCTGCAACCAAAAAGTAGCCGGGCATTGTGGCGGGCGCCTGTGGTCCCAGCTACTTGGGAGGTGGAGGCAGGAGACTCACTAGAGCCCAGGAGTTGGAGGTTGCTGTGACCTGTGATGCCACTGCACTCTACCAGGGGGACAGCTTGAGGCTCTGTCTCAAAAAAAAAAAAAAAATTTACGTTACTAAAAAATGTTCTGAAACTGATACAGGATTCCTCACTCAGAGCTGGACAGAGACACCCCCTCATTCTCCAGGCACAAACAGGCTTCCCTTTCCAGGCCACACCCTCTGGGATCTAACAAGGTCATGAAGCAGTCTGAAAAGTTTTGTGTGGTTCCACCTTGAGCAGGGGGTATACACTAATCCTAATCCTTTCCCTGAGATAAAAACTGCAAAGACCTTGAACCAGGGGAGGGACTGTATTTATTCATTTGTTAAAACACTCATTCAGCTTGTAAAGGTGTTTTTCCACCTACCAAGTCCTGGCCAAAATGTCCCAAGGGCCAATATTTTCCCCTAGACAAAGGACCCATGTAGGAAACCTCTGACTTGTGTCTCTTCCCCTGCCAGAAACTCTGGCACTCTCCACTCCCTCTGCATGCCCCTCTATCCAACAAAATCCCATTTTATCACTGATCTGGGGCCTGTGGGCACATTTCTTGAATCCCCAAGACCAAAGACTCACTGAAGCAAGAAATTACAATAACAAAACCACAACGTAGGCATCATTTCTGATGTCTTTTCATTTTCCCCCTAAGTCTCACATGGCCATGTGGCATCAAAAATAGTCAAGACAGAAATAAGAAAACCTGTAACTTCCAGTTTCTCTCATAATAGCCAGGGGGGAAAGTTGGAGCAGTGAAGAAGCAGCCATGGGGGTTAGAGTGTGCCCTGTAGCTGCTGGCCTATGTATGGGGAACATGTCCCTCACCATAGCTACCTCTCTAGACCTCTGAATTCAGAAGCTTGAAATCAAGAACATAAGTTCATAGTTGAATCTAACAAATTTAGAAATATTACAGAGGTGTGAGTTTTATGATCTTTGAACATTTGAGCTTTAATAACAGGTTTAAAACTAATTTTATCTCAAAGGATACCACAGTCACCTGAACAGGGCATTAGTCATTTCTGTTCACACAAGGTTCTTGATCTCCCTATTGCTATAGCTACCCCATAGTATCCTGTAATCGCTTTTTTTTTTTTTTTTGCGGTTTTTGGCCAGGGCTGGGTTTGAACCCACCACTTCTGGTATATGGGGCTGGCACCCTACTCTTTTGAGCCACAGGCACCACCCATGTAAACCCTTTCTTAAAATGCTTCAGCACAGGCTCAGCACTTGTAGCTCAGCAACTAAGGGCCAGCCACATACATAGGAGCTGGCAGGTTCAAATCTAGCCCAGGCCTACCGAACAACAGTAACAACTACAACCAAAAAATATCTGGGCATTGTGGTGGGTGCCCATAGTCCCAGCTACTTTAAGTTGACCAGATTTTAAGATTGATAAAGCGGGACACCATTGACAGGGGGAGGGGTTCTTAATTAAAAATTTGGTCTATATGGAGCAACAAAAATTTTCATAGAATGCAAAAATAGTATTGTAATATATTTTTTTTAATTTCAACATAAGTACAATTTATAAATATAATACATTAAAAATTATGTATAGTATTATTTTATTCTTTGGCATATTTCTCATTTGAGTGTATTACAAATATAATACATTAAAAATTATAGTATTATCTTATTCTTTGGCATATTTCTCATTTGAGTGAATTTTTTTGTGAGATTGCTGTCATTGTTTAAAAGGTCATGAAATTTTCCACAGGAATTTGTTAAATTATATTTTGCACATAAAATAGCTTTCAAAGTATCAACACTTGGTTGTGATTTTTCTGATGTCCATACTCTATTTACCGTAGGGAAAAAAACGTATTCAGTTATTATTTTCCCCCATTGAATAGTCTTGGCACCCTTGTCAATAATCAGTTGAACAAAGATGTATGGATCTACTTCTGTACTATCAATTCTATCCTTTGGTCTATCCTTCTGCAAGTATCACACAGTCATGATTATTATAAATTTGTAATAACTTTTGGAATCAAGATATGAAGTCTTCCAACTTTATTCTTCCTTTTTAAGATTTTTATTTAACCTCTTCTGTGCCTCTTGCATTTCCATATGAATTTCAGGATTAGGCCAGGTACGATGGCTCATGCCTGTCATCTTAGCACTCTGGGAGGCCAAGGCATGTGGATTGGCTGAGCTCAGGATTTTGATCCAGCATGAATAAAAGTGAGACCTAAAAAATAGCCAGACATTGTGGTGGGCACCTGTATTCCCAGTAACTTGACGGGCTGAGGCAAAAGGATCATTTGAGCCCAGGAGTTTTGTTTGCTGTGAGCTATGAAGCCACAGCACTCTACCAAGGGCAAAAAAGTGGAACTCTGTCTCAAAAAAGAAAAAGAGAGAGAATTTCAGGATCAGCTTGCCAATTTATACAAAGAAGTTACACAGAGATTTGATATGGATTGTGTTGTATTTGTAGACCAATTTAAGGAGTATTACAATCTTAAGAATATTAAGCCTTGGGGGCGGAGCCAAGATGGCGGAATGCAGCCAGATTTTCACAGAACCTCCCATCCAGAAGGAGGCTGAAAGGACAGAAGCTTAACAAATTAGCAGATGGTTTGGAAGAGAGACAAGAGAGAAGATTGAAGAGCGCACTTCAACCTTCCTGAGGCGAGCTGTGACCCCCTAAAAACTGGCCCTCCTACCCCTGCTGGCGTGCCACAGCATCCTCTGGCCAGACATAAAACTGTAAAATTGTATAAACCTGTATATATTCCCCACCTGCAACATTGAACTCCGAGGAGTCCCCACCCACCCACTCCGAGATCTGGAGGTTTATTACCTATGGAGTCCTGATTCTTGGGCTTCTCCTTGAGAGAAGTGGAGGAAGAAAGGGCTGGTGCTATTCGGTGCTGACTGTGGTGTGGGCGTGAGGAGAGGAGAGTCAACTCCGGGGACACCAGTACAGAAACGGTGGGACCCCGAGCGGCATGCCATCCTGGACAGCAGCCACAGGCAGGGCGCACATAACTTTCTTGGGTGGAGCGCCTGCCCTCAGGGGGCTAATTTGGCTGAGACAAAGGCAGTGGGCGGGCAGAGGCTAGAATTGACACCTGAGTGGAAAGCTGAATACAACCTTTGATTTACAGAGAAATCTAGCCGGACAGAAGCCGAATTTAAAAATGCAAGGCCCCCCCTGCTGAACTCAGATTTCTGGATGATTTTGCCAGGTAAACCCCAGAAGCAGTGGCCTACAGGAGTAAATAGGGCCACAGACCTGGGGGATTATGAGTGACTGGGTGCAAGGTGGGGAAGGAGGTATTAAACTTCCCAAACTAACCCATTTGTCAGGTGGGTCCCTTTGCCCTCGCAGAGCACTGGAGCAAGTTATATCTGAACTACATGCAGACCCCTCTTATCTAGCTCCCAGAGACATTTGAACCCTTCCACCTGAAACAGGTGCTGACTGGGACAACTGACTTGGTCCCCTCAAACCTTGTAGACCACCCAAGGACTATCCACAGGGGCACCCCAGGTGTATGGTTGAGGGAAGGTTTTAACTATATAAAACTGTATATATTCCCCAACTGCAACATTGAACTCTGAGGAGACCCCACCCAACCACTCCAAGGTTTGGAGAGAAATCTAGCCGGACAGAAGCCTAATTTAAACACGCAAGGCCCCCCGGCCGAATTCAGATTTCTGGCTGATTTGCTGGGTAAACTCCAGCAGTGGCCTACAGGAGTGAATTGGGTCACGGACCTGGGGGACCACAAGTGACTGGGTGTAAGGTAGGGAAGGAGGTATTAACCTTCCCAGACTAACCCAGTTGCTGAAGGGGTTCCTTTGCGCTCACGGAGCTGGGCGGGCCCCAAAACTGCTTGCTAGAGTCACACGCCTCATGGAAAGCAGGCTCCTGCTCTGGGCAGGCCCAGTACTGCTCACTAGGGCCGCAGGTGTGCTGCAGGTGTCCTGCAGGCAGAGGCAGAGAATCTACCTCCTGCAGGCAGAGGCAGAGGTCTACCTCCATTCCAGGTAGACCCAAAACAGCTTGTGAGAGACACACACACCCCACGGGGACCAGGGGAGGTGTTCCCTATGCCAGGCTCCCAAGCTGTGTGGGCCTAGAACTGCTTGCTAGAGCCACACTCGCCTTGGAGGTGGTGGTAGAGGGGTCTACCACTCTTGGAGGGCCCAGAACAACTTGCTAGAGCCACATACGTCCCTGGGACAGAGGTGGAGAAGTCCCCGCTCCAGGCTTTTGACTGGGTGGGCAAAGATTGGCTTGCTAGCGCTGCACGCGTCCAACAGGCGATGGTGAAGTAGTCCCCCGCTGCCCACCAGCTATTCTGGTGGGGCTGAACTAGGACTGATCTGGTCGCTTGTGTACCCTGCACTACTGCTGCCATTCCACAACCCTCTGGTGGCACCAGGGTGCTGAACTAGGACTGATATAGCCACTACAGTTCCCCTGCTCCACCCAGAGGGGCTGAACTAGGAATGATCTGGCTGCTGCCAGTTTCCTGTCCCCCCAGTTGCCCGGCAGGCTGAACAAGGTCTAATCCATCACGCACACTTCTGTGAAGCTGCTGCTGTTCCACTGCACCCCAGCTGTTCCAGCACCCGAGAACTGTGAGAAGACAACAGACACGCTCTGCCTGTCTCTCTGGGCAACCACAAGAAGCCACCAACTGAATGGTTCTGATAAGGCCTCTGAACAAGCTAAACTTAGCATGGGGCGGAATTAGCGGAAAAACTCTGGCAACTCAAATAACCAGAGTAGATCAACTCCTCCAAGGGAAAATAGGGAAGACACAATTGAAGACCCCATCCACAAGCAAATAGCTGGGATGTCAGAAATCGAGTTCAGAGAGTGGATAGCAAATAAGATTAACAGACTGGAAGAAACAAAGGAATTAGAAGTTCAAGAAATTATTCAAAAAATTTCTCAAGAAATTACTCAAAAGGTATCTCAAGAAATTATTCAAAAGATGACTCAAGAACTCAACAATTTCAAAGATAAAATCATCAAATATTTTGAAATACTGAGACAAGAGGTTGCAGCCCTCAAGGATCTGAAAGACACAGTGGAATCCCTCTGTAACAGAGTGCAACAGGCAGAAGAAA
>CAUYTI010125735.1:0-46609 GCA_963575145.1 Galago senegalensis
AAAACCCCACACTGTACCCCAGAAGTGCATTAATGTACATAGTTACCATTCAATAAAAAAAAAAAATCTAGCAAAACATACTCTCTGAAGTGTTATTATGAAACCATGTATTCTATACATTTCACTCCCAGTGTTAGGTAAGACTTTGGGCAAACACACTCTAACATGGAGCCACATAATGCAAGTGATTTATTAAGAAAGAATTCCCATGAGAAACTTAGAAGGGAGTCAGGGAACCAGGCATGGAAAGCAAAAGCAGGGGAGTAAGGGAGAGGTTTCAGGCGGGGTCCCAAAGGGCAGCTGCAGCTTCAGACTCACCTTGCCAGTGTAGAGCTCGAGCTCAAAACTGAGCATAGGCAGTTGCTTCTCCCCTCCTTGCAACAGCATAAGCAGTTAACTGAGCATAGACAGTTGCTTCTCCCCTCCCCCACTTGCAACCGCTCTTACACCAACCGCCCTGCTTCTCAACCGCTCTGGAAAGCCTGGAGCCCAGCAATGAGCCAACTTCCTCAGGTTCAGCCAATCATCAAGACCCACTTACCCCTAGACACTCATCCCCACCTATCAGGCACCACCCTACTCCCCCCTCCCATACTGGTTTTGAGTATAAAAGCAGCCTGTAACAGCAGCTGGGGGTTCCTCCCCCCTTGTGGCTGAGGGACCCTGACTGGTCAGTAATAAACCTGCCTCTTGCTTTTTGCATCTACTGGTGCCTCGTGAGTGATCTTTGGGCGGCGACCCTCGGGTGGGCACAACACCAGGAAACGTGGGGATGTCAGTTCACTGGCGCCCTCTCTGGTTCTAAGGACGCTGGGATTTCACCAGCCAGTCAATCATTGGCTTGTCTGCTCCGAAGAGGCCAGTGGCTCCAGGAACTGGAAGGCGGTGTTCTGAAGAGAAGTGAAGGGCACCCTGCGACCCACAGCAGAGCTCAGAGCCAAGAGTCGCTCTGCCGGGCCTGCACGCGGCTTCGCAGGGACAGAGCAGAAGACTAGCGGTGTTTGCTGCATCTCCAACATTTTCTAGCGTCATCCCAAAACTGGCAAAACCAAGAGCCTGTATCAGTCAATCTAAATTAGGTTATGCTTTAGTAACAAATGACCCCCAAATCTCAGCCGCTTAAATAAGTTTAATTTTTGTTCAGGATACGTACATGTCAGTTGCGGGCCAGCAGGGGGCTCTGCTCCACCCGGTGACCCGAGGACCGGATTCTGGCACTGCAGCCATGACAAACTTCACCAGCAGGGGGCTCTGCTCCACAGGGTGACTCAAGGACCGCGTTCTGGCACGACAGCCATGATAAACTTCATCAGCCACTGTGAAGATTCTGCACTGGGAAGGCTTGGAAGTGACACACATCACTTTGGCTCTGTGTTCTCCTCCCCCCACCCCCAACAGGGCCTGGAAATGATGCAATATCATTGACTCCAAAAGGTGAAAAGTTGGAAATCCTTGCAAATTAATAGCCACCAAAATGCCTGACAGAGTTAACATCTAAACCACACTTTTGAGTAAGGTGAGGCTATAAATAAGTAAAAATTTTAAAATTGAAATCAAAAAGTCATGAAAAATATATTTGGCTCCAAAAGATCAAATAACTATACTTGGTGGGGGTGAATTCTATTAACTGAAATCACAGACTGGGAAGTAAATAGATAGGAGATCTTATTGAAATGTATTATACAATTTTCAACAATAAAATTTTTAAAATGCAGATATTTGGAAAAGTCTATATTAATAAGAATGAGAGAAGAACAGAGGAACTAGACGAAAGGTATATATTTCTCAAGAATAAAACCAAAATTTTCAAAAATCTTGTGGAAAATGATGGACCAGGAAAGACAATAGTAGAAATCTTGACATTTTGCATAACTTTACCAAAAAACTATATGATTTTATTAAGCATATGTATACATATAGCACCTAAGTGATGGAAATATGGTACTAACATTATTTCCAAAATAGCATTATTCTTCCTTTCATCAATTCTAGAAGAGTTTTCTCTCCAAATAAACAAAACGGTGGAATAAAGGAAGAATTACTAGTCAAGGATAGTTTCCAAATATCTATGTTTATGCTTCTAAATGCTCAAGAATAGGCCCCAAGTAAAATATGATTCTGAAACCCCTGTGGCTAGTCTTGAAATCTATAGCTCACCGTTTAGTTACATAATATGGGAAGATCTAAAAACAAATACTAGAAATTGGATTTTCAAGAGAATATTGAAGAAGATGTTACCATGCTTAGTAGAAACTATTATAGAAGAGTTACATATTGAGGTAGACAAATTATTTACTAAGAAACATGATTATATGATAGCAAGATAAGGCTAGAAATATTTAAATATATTTAGAAACCAAGATTTGTATATCAATTTACTGTCAAATACTGGACAATAGTTATTTAGAATCTACCATGTCAAGTAATATAGTCTTAAATTTAAACTTACTACTGTTAAATACCTTTCAAAACTCTCAATACAGAGGAAAAATATTTAGGACAATTATAAAGACTATGCTATCTATTCATACCAGACTTTAAAACAATACTGATACTTTCTTTGAAGGAAAACCTATGCAATTCATAATTAAAAAAAAAATTCAGTGGAGTGTAATCTCATACCTGTAATCCTAGGACTCTGGGAGGTCAAGTCTGGAGGATCACTTGAGCTCACGAGTTTGAGATCAGCACTAAGTAGCCCAGCATTGTGACAGGCATTTGTTGTCCCAGCTACTACTTGAGAGGTTGAGGCAAGAGGATTGCTTGAGCCCAAGAGTTTGAGGCTGCTGTGAGCTATGACACAACAGCACTCAACCAAGGGCAATAAAATGAGAATCTGTCTCAAAAAAAAACAAAAACAAAAACTCTGCAAACTGCTTTTAATCTCTATTCAAAATAAAAATGTACCTATACTAAGTCTTTGGGGGAGACAAAATGTATTATTATAACTTTGATTATTTGTTAATGTTACTGAGAATATTAGCACTGATGTTTTGCCAATAAAATATTTATTGTGACAGCATTAAGGTACTCACCAGTTTCTTGTTTTATTACATCATACAGTGATTTAGAGCTCATTCCTGATTCAGCAAGTAGTTCTATTATTGACCAACGTATTCCTCTGTATTAATTTATCTGGTTCTGGGTATCTTCCAGCAAGATTACTATTATTACACTTTCTTACAAATGTGAAGTTATTTGCCTACCTCCAAATAGTTAATTTTATAATTTGTGGGAATGAATAGCTTTCCTAGAGAGCATGATATCACCTATTCTGTGCTCTCACATTTAACTACTAACCCTGGGGTTATGATGATGCGTAAGAGATAATCTCTGCTGTTCACTACCTGGTTATAGGCTCTATAAAGCTGGGGATGGAATGAGGAATCTCGTACTTCAGACCAACAATGCCAACAGTTTTCAAAAAGGATCAGTGGAATGTGAGCTAAACTGAAGTTGTAAATTGAAGTACAGTAAATTGAAGCTTTGGGACCTTTGGCAGAACTGATGTTGTTCCTCAATTCTGTGGATACCCAGTAATCTCTTCTAGTACCAGATGGTCTATCAGGGAAAAGAAGAAAAAAAAGAAGGCCTGACAGGATCACATATTACAGACACTTCGCCTCATAAAAATGCTCTTGATTGCGTTGTACCATGGACAGACATCATCCCTCAGTGTGCAGGAACATCACGCGAAGCAGACTGGTGAAACTCCTTACTTACTCCATGATAAATGTGTGTTCAATTTTTTCATAGAATATACAAATATATAAAAGTTTGTTTCCTAACCTTGTTTTCATGAATTGTTAATATGATTCTTTGAAATCAACTCATTTCCTTACACCTTGGAGATGGTGATCACATTTCCATCTTGTGATTGGTTTGTAAAAAGCTTAGAGTCAAATTCTCAAATTTGTAATCTACCTTCAGCAAGTGTAGTGCAGTTCTTTTACTTCCCAACCTCACTCCTGGCTTGATTTTACTTGTTTATTCTTATTTTCCTTTTCCATTGGCTTTCTTACACATTCAACATTCATTTTGTCTTTCACGTTTATAAGTTCTGATGAATTATTTTTATTAAAGCTCAGAGTATTGGTAAATAAGTACTACAAACTAAAAATTCTGCAATTTATTTTTAAGAAACATGCTTCAGAGCTCATAGAATTAAAAAAAAAACTTGGGAAACAATAGTAACAGTACAATTCTTTGATAAGCCACTGGAAATAAAGAAGATAATTTTAAGCAATGCTGTTGGTAAGATGATAAATATGTAAATCAGAGTTATAAAGAAACACAAATCTGTAGGTATAGGCTGAAAACCAGAACAGCTAGTGTGCATAGTTTCACAGAGAAACACTGCAGAGACACAGTTCTACTGAGGAGAACCAGTTTTCATGCTGGGAAGCACGACTATTAATTGTGTATGAAACAATTACATTATAAAACTTGAACAGTAGAGCAAAACTTTATTTATAGAAGGAATCAATGGAAAATACAGACATCATGTGTCTTACGGCTATCGATTAATTTGTAAGCAAAGACATAACCTGAAAAGTCCTCTAGGCGCATTTATTTCAAACCATGTAAAATGAGACTAAGCGTCTAGTAGTAGCAGTGAACATCAAGTTTGTGGCTTTGGCTCTAACTCTAAGTTCGTGAATGATTATATTAATTATATGTAAGTATGTATGTGTATATACACACTTTGTATAGACATGTACATGTGTATTCAAGAATACTGACAATAATTAAATCAAATTTCGATTACTGTTGTACTGGTGTGGTTCACTCCCACTCTAAACTCTAGAGGGTTCGATTGCCAATAAATTTTCTATGTATTTTATAATTTCACTTGGAAATGAGAAAAATTACCATTAATACCTCATAATTAATACTACATAACTAAACTTACATAGAAATTACCCACTTTATGATATAATACAATCAGCATGACATCTGACCAGTGTAAAACGTGGTGGAAATAGACATTTACTCAGAATAGTCAACCAGTTGAAGAAACTTATTTCTCATTTTTATAATTTATCAGTTCATTATTTGAAGAATCCATTTTGATAAGTAACTGAGTCTGGAAGGCATGACTACATCTAGAGAAGCTGTCCATCCAAGCCTCCCAGAGGGAGGGCAAGCAGGAGCCGTGGGCTCTTGTACACAGCAGAGATTATGCACCTGTGACCTGGAGTCTAATTGCCTGAGCCTAAATCCTTCTTTTGAAAGGATTAAATGAGATAATGTGTATAGTGAACACAGTAACCAAATAAGCATTTGATAATTTAAAATTAAAATGCCTACTGGCTCAGGGCCCAGAGCTCCGTGTTAGAGCACCAGCCACATACACCAAGGCAGGCAGGTTTAAACCCAGTCCAGGCCTGCTAAAAAACAATGACAACTGCAACAAAAAAATAGCCGGGTGTTGTGGTAGGTGTCTGTAATCCCAGCTACTTGGGAGGCTGAGGCAAGAGACTCTCTTAAACCCAAGAGGTTGCTATGAGCTGTGACACCATAGCACTCTGCCGAGGGTGACATAGTAAGACTCTGTCTCAAAAATAAATTAATTAATTAATTAAATGCCTATTATGTTTTTAAGTGAGAACATTTAACCTTAATAATCTGCTTATTTCTTATCTATATCAACTTTGCTGAAATTAATTGATATAAAGGGTCCTTTAACCTAGTTTATAAAAGATGGATCCTTTGTAGCTAGTATAGATTTAAAATAATACTAGAATTAAACTCATGAATTCATCAAGTATTTCTAAGAAAGCAGAATTATATTCACAGTTCAATTCTGAAATTAACACCACAAATGAGATTGATAGCAAATAAATGTCAGACATCTTTTATAACTATTCTTTATGTAAAATTGTATCACTCAATCCATAAAAGGGATTTTAGAAAACCACTTTCTCAGGCTAAACCTGATCATATGGGAGGTTTTACTTACATTAATATATCGAATGAACAGTTTTAATTAAAAACGCACGCTATTTTCAAAATAATGCTGAAGAGTAGATTTCTGATCAATTGTAACTGCCAGATGGGAGAGATTTTCATAAGCTGTTTTTAATATTTCACTTTCATGAGCTTATCACTTAAATGTGCTGCCTTACCAATCTCAAGTACAAATGCTATTCAGAGTATTAAAATAATGCAATAGCATAAGTACTTTTCTGTAATTTTTGTTTATAGACTTTAAATATGAGGCATGAAATTCAGTAATTGAATTAGCACAGCTCTTCATCAAATTACTTTAAGTAATTTTCCACAGTAAGCACATTGACAAGGAATTACGATGTACCTGGTTCATAAGTTAAAGTTAGACTGAAATGATAATTTGACAAGTGTCACCAATGGCTACAATGAAACAAAATAATGTGCATTTTCCATAAGACATTATTTATACCAAGTTTTATGAAATTAAGTTACATGAGTATTTGTAACTGCATTTGTTAGCACAAAAGAGGTGGGGGTGGCACTTACTCGCAGCGTTTTATGTTTCTCCAGAAAGAACATTTTGCTTGTTGAGAAAGGATTTCTACATTCATTATTTGATTTGATTTTAAAAATATTCCAGTGATCTAAGGAAGCCATTATTTACTCCACTTAATAAGTAAGAAAACTGAGAATCAGAGATTTCAGGGTTTGCCAAAGACAAAAGCACCCGGATCTGACATCTCCCATGAAGGAACCTATTTTCACTTTTCATTGCACATTTAGGTAGAGTCAAAAAGCCTGCCTCTCACTCAGGTCCCTCAGCTAACAGTGGAGAGAACCTGTATGGAAAGATGGAAAGAACTCATTTTTCATGTTCCCTTGAAGTTCCTCATAAAGCTGTAACATGGGCCTGTGTTTGTATCTTTCCTCATCAGGAGAAAGACTAAGCAGCAAGTAGGCGAGTTTCAAAGTGATCGATGTCTGTGGCAGCGTCTCTAACCCCAGATAAACAGATGCCTTGTTCATCTACCGCTCAAGGGTGGGTTATGAACCTTCTTTTTATTGGGGCCTCATTATTATTATTATTTGTGAGGTCTCATTATTACTACACTTTTTTGAGAAAGTTGTTTATAAATTCCCTTGTGAGATTCAAACACAGGATGGGAGGGTTCCCGGAAAGGGTTAGGCAGTATTTCTGCAGTTTCTATTATTCACAGTCAACCTCATTCCAAAAATATTAAGATATTTTGAGAGAGGCCACATTCACATAACTTTTATGACAGGATATTATTATAATTTTTCTATTTTATTATTGCTATTAGTCTCTTACTGTGTTTAATTCATGAATTAAACTTTATGCTAAGTATGGATGTGTAGTAGATAGTGTTCAATATGACTTACAGTTTCAGACATCCACCAGGAGCCTGCTGGAGCACAACAGTACTAGAAATTTTAGAACTTAGCAAATGAAGCACAGGAACAGGAGATCCAGGTGTGATATAAAGGCACAATTAGGAAAGAAGCTGTAGAGCCGAGAACATCTTCAAAAACATGGCCAGAAAGAAGGGGCTGAACCTGTGAGATGAGATCAGAAGGAAAACATGAAGTGGGAAGTTCCTTCTATATGGTTTAAACCAAGGGTGAATTTTTTTTAAAGCCTGAAAGCAACCCCAGAGAAGTCCAGAGAGATCAAATGCAGTTAAACAAGAAATCAATCAACATCAACTAGGGCAGACCCCAACTAGCATCTCAATTTTTTTTTTTTTGAGACAGCTTCTCAAGCTGTTGTCCTGGGTAGAGTGCTGTGGCATCACAGCTCACAGCAACCTCAAACTCTTGGGCTTACGTGCTTCTCTTGCCTCAGCCTCCCCAGTAGCTGGGACTACAGGTGCCCAAAACAAGGCCTGGCTATTTTTTGGCCAGGGCTGGATTCAAACCTGCCAGCTCTGGTGTATGTGGCTGGTGCCCTAGCCACCTGAGCTACAGGGGCCGATTCTCACATCTCAATATTTTTAAAACAAAACGCCAATACCAGTCACACGGCAATTCTGTCTGAGATGGCTGCGAAGGTTTCTCTCCCCCATTTCATTCCTGATGTAAGGAACCTACCTTGAATTTATGATCTTCACTCTAATTTAGAAAGACAAATTGATTCCTACATGGTGACTCATGCTTCAGGAATATTACAATGTGAAATACTTTCAGTCAATCTTTGCAAAGCATTTGCATAGTAAATATACTCAAAATTATCAAAATTATACTTTTTATGCTGAAAACACCCCCTGTTGAGAATACTGCAATTTGTAGCTTGATTCCAGACTGGGCAATTTTTTGTAGGCAATTGTGGCACGAGGATTCTGTTAGGAGAGAAATTAAAGAGAACATTATTAGTCACATCACCATTTTTTTCCAAGCAGTCCATGAGCCGCAGTCCCCAACCTTCAGGCTGTGGACTGGTATCCGTCTGTGGCCTGTGAGGAACTTGGCCACCCAGCAAGCAGAGAGCAGTGGGCCAGTGAGCAAAGCTTGATGTATATTTACAGCTACTCACCATCATTCACATTACCACTTGGCTCCACCTCCTGCCAGATCCCCTCCACCTCTTGGAAAAATTGTCTTCTATGAAACTGTTCCCTGGTGCTGAAAAAGTTGGGGACTGCTACTTTACAGGCAGTGTTAAAGGGCTAAAAAAAGGTAATTTCCGTGGCAAACATCAGTAAGTTATCTTTTCATTGAGAGAAAAGTTGGGGATGAAATTATCAAAGAGTGCATTGACTATGAAAAGTCTCAGGCTAAGGCACATCTTTTATAAAATTAGCTAAATTACCTTGCGACGGTTATGAGTGCAGGCATGGAAAAATAGTAGCCCTCTGTGGGAAGCCCAGGTTTGGTGACTCTTGTAGACTTAGGAATTACATGAGCCGATTTTCATATCAATACCCTGGCCATGCTTTAGATTTACCTTGGCATCTGGAGGACAACTAATTTGCAGGTTAATCACTCTTTTCTTAAGAAAATCAGAGATAAAACGGCGATGCTGCAGAAACTCTTCTTTTTACAAATGTGTAAAATTTGATACGGAGGGAAAAAGAGTAGCATTAAAAATTAATTAAAATTAATTAAAAAGAGGACTTTTGCATCACATTAATAAATTAAAGCTGAAATTACATTGTTAGTAAGGAATAACCCCATACACTAAAAACTTAAGAAAACATGGTTAGATATGTGATGAGGACTGCTAATTGTTTATGCCCTCCCTCTTTCCCATCTGCACACTCCAATAGACTACACTCCTCAATGTTAAGTGAGACCACAGGATGTTCCCCATGCAACTTCCCAGGCTCTCGCCACCTTCCCTCACCCAGCCGGCAGGCACAGAGGCATTGGAGGAATCTGGGATCTCAAGAATCCTAGAAATGGCAGAGCCACTAAGTGAAAGGAACTCCACCCGTACTGAACTGGTACACGAACAAGAAGCAAAGCTCTTGGTGATTTAAACTACCACAGTTGGGGGTTCAGTTTGCTCAACACATCGCACTCCCCGCCTGACCAATACAGCTATGAAATCACTTTTATCAGCCTACAGCTAGTTTTTAATGCTCCCAATTTCTCCATTTTCTATATCTTTTATGTTTCAGGGGAAAAACAAAAACCCTTGGGTACCGTCTCATATTCTCTTGGCCAACTTTTCACCCCCGTCCTGGCCAAACCCCATTCATGTTAGGTCACTACTTTGCTTTTGAACTTGGAGGAAACACTTACAGTACCAGGTACCACTCTCCCTGAATGTCCTGAGAAGCCAGATGGTGCTACCCATGAAGAGAGCAGTAAAAACTCTCCGTGGGATCTGGTGAATGGGTCACTGGAGAGACGTAGGAGACACATTTCTCCTCCTTTCTCGCTCTTAGGTGCGATTCATTCTTGGCACATTTCTGGAGACATCCTATGTGTTGAGTTAATACATCTGCTGAGCGGCGGGGAGTACCTCACAGAGCCCCAGCATGCCATGTGACCCGTGTCCTAACGTGGATTAATTGCTCTGCAGTTTCCCTTGGTTTGCTTCTGTTTTTCTCCCTATCTTCCCCCAAATAATAACCTCTGAATATTTACTTCAGGTTGTACTTTTTAAAGAATTGACCTAAAGCATCTTATTTGCATCATTATTTCCCAAACACCTAGAACTTCATACTCTCTCCCTCACCTAGCCCCCAGCCTGCCAAATCCTTGCCCATGATCCTATACTTGCATAAAGTTTGAGACAACAATAATTGTAATCCTCTGCACAATAGTACAATGCTCTAAATATAGAAATGCTGAATTTCTGACATGAAGAGTCCTACAATCATTGGAACTGATGCAAAGAAGTATAAAACTTGGTCTCTGCCGTTATAAAGTCCAGGTTAGGTCTAATTTTTAAATTACCAGAGAAATAATTGGACCCAACGAGATGTGTGTTATAATAGAGGTATGTGCAGCAGGCATTATGGCTGGCAGTCAGGATGTTTTATTAGAGGAGTTTTTCTTATGTCTCTAAAATCATATTACATAGATAACTAAACAGAAATCACAGGTGGATTTTTTAGGGCAAATATCATAATTATCTATTGAGCTACATACCTTAATTACTATCTTTGTTGGTCTCTTTCCTCTCTATTTACTTTTACTCAGTATATAGTCCTCGTCTGACTAGGAAAATTCTTTGAAGTTCAAATAGTTACCTTCATTTCTGCCCTAGGGAACTTTTAAAATGAGCTATCTTTTCTTAGTATGTAGTTGAACACAAGAAAAAATTAAAAGGACCCAGAAACATAATTTCATTATGTTGTATAAATATCCTAAAGATCAGATGCAATTACACTCACAACTTAAATGAGATGTATTTCAAAATCCAAAGCTGACCATATGGATTCTACCAAGAGCATTGTTCTGTTTCCCCAGTTCAGAGAGTCAATAGCTGATACTATATAAAAATGGAGAGACAAGAATGACTCCGTGAGGTCTCTTCTTTAGTAGGGGATCTTCAAGCATTTGACTTTTCAGTGTTCTCATTTGATCCTTACCATTCTCCCATAAGGTAGGTGGAAGGAACCCTATTTTCTACAGAAACAACTAAGATTCAGGAGATTGAAAAGTTTGTATAAAATCATATAACCAGCTGCCGAGACATAATTCACACTTAGATATTATATTCAAGTTCACCTAGAGAATATTAAAATTTATAAGCTAAGGTACTTCTGATAAAGCAAATGTACCCATGTTATTTTTTAAGGTGTGCTCATGTAATCAACAGGACAGCATAAAGAATGCCAAAATAATATTTTGTTAAGTTATAGCCCTCTATCTGAAAGAATTAACTCAACTTTTTGAAAATAAACTTTAAGTAAGACATAATTTCCTTGGTCAAAAAAATTCTGGCACATTTAATAAAATAACAGATGTTATCTCAGTGAACACCAAATAAAAGAGCATTCTTTTACTGGGCATTTGGTGACTTATAAGGGAACTCAGGCATCTGGGCCATAGCATTATTTAAAATTCAAGTATGTTCACCTCACACCATATGCTGAAACAAATTCCAGATGTATTTAAAAGTTTGATATTTTTGAAAATTAAATCAAAGAAAGTAAAGAATA
This sequence comes from Galago senegalensis, assembly GCA_963575145.1. NCBI lineage: Eukaryota > Metazoa > Chordata > Mammalia > Primates > Galagidae > Galago > Galago senegalensis. The sequence continues at coordinate 11,586 of CAUYTI010125735.1, forward strand.
TTACATTGAATATTTATCAAAACTCTGACAAGGAAATGATTTTCTATGCTTTGAATCAGGTAAAGAATACACAAAGGAAAATATCAATGAATGTTATGATATTCAAATGTGTATATAAATAAAAATAAGAAGTTATACTGTCTGGGAAATTTTTCGTCAAATGTGGCGCTGGGTTAATGCATGTAAAACACACAGTATTCAAACTTCTGATTAAAAAGTCACTATGAATAGGGTGGCGCCTGTGGCTCAAAGGATTAGGGCACTGACCCCATATGCTGGAGGTGGTGGGTTCAAACACAGCCCCGGCCAAAAACTGCAAAAAATTAAAAAATTAAAAAAAAATTTTAAAGTCATTATGAATATCATAGGCAAACAGACAAGAGATTACACAGGTAATTAACATATAGAGGAAAAATAATGATCAAATATCATTAATCAGAATAATTATTTTGATTTGAAAATGTCAAAACTTTCTAGTAGCCAGACAGTGTTAATTGAAATAAGTACTGTAAGACATGCAGAACTACAAAAATAAGTAAATAAATAAATGTCCAAAATGCCGGTGGCAGTGCAGACAATTTACTCTCCCATTCAGTCCTGAGGACAACATAAATTAGTATAGTTCTTGTAGAAAGAAATTTGGCAAATATCTTGTCAAAGGCATTTCCAGTCTCCAGAATCAAGCCCAAAGAAACCTGCCAAAATATAGAAAAAATTAAATATAAGAAGGCAGCATTACATGAAGGCAAATTAGAATTAGCTCAATATCTAATCACAGGGGAAAGTTTAGTACATTATCACTAATCCACTGAATAAAATATCTGGTTGTTTTAGATGTTAATTGTAAAGCCTGTTGAAGAATAAAGGCTATTTAAGTATTTCTTAAAGCAAAATTATACGGATGTGATTGTGTTTTAAGTACATTTTTAAATTCTTTCTAAATAACTGCTGTGGAATACACTAAAATCCTACTCGTAGTTTGGTCTGTGCATGTGTGTGTGCCTGTACCTGTTAGATTTGTTTTGCTTTTCAAATTTTCTCTCTGGTGGTTTCTCTACATCTTTATTTTCTTTAAAATGGTTACATATTGAGACTGTTAGAATCTGATATGCAAGCATTGTGATAAAAAATATCATCATCTCCCCAAACACTTTTAACCTCTAATCACTATCATGGAATATTTTTTTGTTTGTTGTTATTGTTGGGGATTCATTGAGGGTACAAGATGTGTCACACACTGAGACCCCACTAAGATAATAAAATATTTTTTGCTCACATTACTGTTTTCTACAATAAATTCACACTAATTCAATCAGTAAAAATCATAATCAAAATAAATACATAATGAACAATAAGGGTCAAAACATAAACGCAATAGGTAAATGACATTTAACGTTTTAACTAAAATCAGTACCAAATGTTTTCTAAGTATTGCCTTGTGTCAGCGGGATTCACATACACTCGTTGACTTAAGCAGGACTTGTGTATCTGGTGAGTAAGGAATTATCTAAATCACAGAACACATTACATCTAACCTTTAAAATTCAGAACCACATCACTATCAAGTAAACACAGCACTGTGTACGAGCAGTCACGGTTAAGTAATATGTAATATTCTGACAATTTATGTTAAATTCACTTACACGCCCTAGTATCTCACAAGGTAGTGCCCCCAATATTGCAAATGAATGTTTTTCAATAAAGAAAGAAATTGGGAAGTTAATTTAGCCAAAGGGAGAGCAAGTGGGAATGGGGGGAGAGAGAGAGAGAGGTAGAGAGAACAAATAAAATAAATACGATAGAACAGGCAGAAAATATAATAAATATCTCTTCTGGGCCTGAGCATTTGTACGTGGAGTCCCACACCTCCGTGTCTTCATAACATTTCTCAGCACCAAGTTACTGGCACCAGCTCTCTTTCAATAATGAACCTTCACGTCACCTGGGACTCAACATGCACTCAAGATGTGCGAGTCAAATTGAATTGAACCTGTTGGTATAACTTGATAAATCTTATAAACAAATGTGTAAAAATGACTGATGACCACATTTTAAAAATTTTCATTTTCTTTTATATGCAAAGCAAATGTTTTCTAGGACTCAGATGATATCTTGGAAACTTAGAGTCACCTGAGTCATTAGTACGAGATCTGTTCTTCCCCCTCACTTCCCTGCTCCTGTTGCATTGGGACAATGCCAGTAATAGCTACCATTTATTGAGCTCGTGCCTCCCAAGTGCCAGGCACTTAGCATCTGCTATCTTATTTGTCTCTAACAACAGCTCAGTGAGGTCCAGACAATGGTTCCTGGAGGGCTCTGCACAGCTCTTGAAACACACTAGCGGCAATCCTTCCCTCTATCTGCTCGTAAGACTAATTGGACCAGCTCATAAATGCTGTGTGGAGGCAAATTTTAAGGATTTATTGTCCTTACTACGATCTTCTCACACCTCCTCTGGCAGGTGACCTAAGATTAGGTGCGAAATCTTTTCTATGTCCTGAGCATTTTGCATAGAAGTTGAAATGAGGAATAGATTATTATAGCAGAAAGAAAACAAGCCTAAAAATCATCAGTGGACTTGGTGCTATTCCTACTTCTGTTGTCCACAGATTGGGTGATACTAATTGAGTCATTTAATCCATCTAACTCTCCAAGCCTCGGGGAGAGCACATTGTCAAATCAGAAGGACCACCATTTTAGTCAAGGCTTTTTTTATTATAAGAAACAGAAATTACATCAGACATTCTTAGGCAAAAGTAAATTTACCAGATTTATACAGGGATGTTATGGGAAGCACAGCTAAGTTTCCTCAGAATTTTTAATCAAAAACTAGAACATTATTAGGAACCCAAACAGCTCCTTTTGGGGGCAGAACTCCAACACTCACCAGAAGGTGTAAATTAAACCCTAATTTCACCATTTAATTGTGTCATCACTTAAACACTTGGGAGTTTGGTAATAGTTTTAATATCACCCATGGCCCAAAGTAGGCATTCAATAAATGGGTATTATTTTATCATTTTTCTGTCATCAGGAATAATTTGATAATAATCTATTTGCCACTACCGAGTTGTAAGATGTGTTTTGTAAATCATCAGGAATGCAGAAGATGTTCATAGAAATTACAAAGAGTTTAGGCTCTGAAGCTGGTTTGCTTGTATTCCAATTCCAACTCTACCGCCTATTAGCTCTGTGACTTAAGAAAATAAATATAGATTGTGATAATAATAGCATTTGTTTAATGGTGAAGATTAAACATATAACATGTAAGAAGATTTAGTTTGAATCCTGGTGCTTATTAAATGTTCAATAAGCATTAGCTATGAAGTTACTGTTTTTAAAAAATATGAACCAAAGAAATAGAAAACCTGAAAGGAATCAGAAACCAGGATAAGAGTTAGCACCAAAAAGGTGGTGTTTAATGGGAAAACACAGCCTGATGTGGCCCAGGTTGGTCCTTTCTGCTGTTGTACTGAGTCTTCCCCTTTTCTTTCTTTGAAAGTCATCAGGAGTAAAGAAATGGCCAAGCGGACATCATTTCAACAACTTCCTATACATTCTAGTGCAGTATCAGCATTGCCTGGGAACTTGTTAGAAAGATAAATTCTCAAGCTCCGTTCCAGACTTCTTGTTATTAGAAGCTCTTTCAAGGAGTAAGAGGTGCAGCCCACTCTTTCAACAAACCTCCACACGACTCAACCACAAGTCGGAAAACTCTGGCTAAGTCTTAGAATCACCTGTGGAACTTTCAAAAAAAAAAAAAAAAATCTTCATGACTGCCAGTGCCTTAACCCAAAACAACGGAATCAAAATCTCTGAGAATGGGGCCAGGGCATTGATATAGATTTTTTTATATGTAAATCTTGCTCCTGTAGCCAGAAAAAGAATCACTGCAACTGACTCTTTCACACAATCATGATGCAAGCGTTTCAGGGGTCACCACCCAGGACGTATCTAAGGAGTATTCTGGGGCGGCACCTGTGGCTCAGTGAGTGGGGCGCTGGCCCCATATGCCAGGGGTGGAGGTTTCAGGCCCAGCCCTGGCCAAAACTGCAAATAAATAAATAAATATAAATAAAATACTGTATAAAAATTTTTTTAAAAAAGAGTATTCTGAGTGGGCCCTAAACACCTCCAATCCTTTCCTCCCACGTCATACTGACACTCCTTCCTGTGTATCTGATCCCTTAGAAGGAAACCAGTTCTTGATCTTTCATTTCTACTGATAAAAATCTCAATCAGCCCAGAATTTTTTTGAAGTGAGCTTTTATACTTTAGGCAAATGCAATGTGTTAGGATTGGAGGCAGAGGAGTGCGGCACACTTTGGGCTGTTTCTTTAAAAATTACCCAGCCTATTTTTGCCAGCTACAGTGAATTATAAAGCATGATTCCATTGTACCGAGAGGCAGACCTTAATGAATACTAACTCATTTCAGCCCTCTTTGGCAACCTCCAGAATTAGCCGAGCTCAGGCTACATTATTAGGAGATCAGCCACTCAGCAGAAGCAAAGGTGCTAATTGGTGCGTTTAGCAGCAGTGAAAGTATAACCTGCAAAGACATTTGGGAGGTCCAAAAATGGAAGCACATTGATAATGCGGCCTAGAATGATTAGATTTCTATCTATTAAGTAGTCCAACAAAAATAAAGTCATTTTAATAGAATCGTGTCAAAAGACTCACCGTCTCCTGCTTTGAAAACAAATGTGTTGGCTCCTTGTCAGCATTTCCCAGGCTTAGCCACGGGAGGCCATTACCCTTGGACAGCACTCAGTTACACAGACATTATCTCCAATTAACAGGTTTTAACTATAACGATTTCTCTTTTATTGAAAAAGGTGTGATTTTTGAATAAAAAACTACAGAAGTTATTCAGTAATCTTGTCTCATTGACTGGGGCTGGGACGATTACATGTGCTCACTCCCACCACACACATGCACACTTCTGAGTCAGGACAGTAGATCTGATGTCCTTGAACTCTTTTTAAAACATAGTAGATAAATATCTAATCTTTACCAAAAAAATTTGCAAAAACAGCTTTCTCATCCAAATTAAAAAATGTAAAATAAAGCCTTCCCCATGATGCGGAAGCCAAAATATTCTAAGTGTTTCAAATTTTCAAAATAAAGTAAGTACAAATGAAATATTTATCAATTATAATGCATTATGTTTTCTGTCTTATTTCTGAAGGTATTATGGTAATAATTTTGGATGATGGCCAGAAGCTTGGAGGAGAATTTTTAACACCCTCTCAATAGACAATTTATAGCTTTTAACTGTACTGAGTACTAGTCTTATCAGCGCATAGCAGGGAAATGATTAAAATATTCTAGGCAAACTCAAACTTGGTTGTCCTTAGGTGGAAATGAAGTATCATTCTGGGCTGAAATCTGCAATTATATAAGATAGAAAGTCACAGAAAGACATCAGATTCATATACTGTCAGTCTACACGACAGATGGTGGTGTCTGGCAATGCCTTTTTTATAACAGAAAATATTATTATAAAAATATCCACAGAAGACATTTTTAGTTCCTTAACTTAATATGTGAAAAAAAATGGAGATTTTTATAGAAATTAGAGGTTCAATACTCAATAGTATGAAACAGTAGTTTTCTTTGAAATCTATGCATTAACTAGTCTATCATTTCTTAGAAAACTTCTTATAGTTAGAAGTCATCTGGTATTTTCCTCTCTCCCTCTCTCTCCTTCTCTCCACCTCTTTCTCTCTTTCTGTCTCTCCCTCCTTCTTCCTCTCTCCTTTTTTTCTTCCCATCCATTTAAATTTAACCTAAATCTATATGTTTTTACACAAAAGTTAAATCTCATTATAGTGTGTTGTGGTGTGCTGTAAATCACATTTTAGCCTTCCCCTCTGTTATTAACACCTTTTTCTCAAAAGGGTGTATTTCCTTATAAATGAAGTTTCTTGAAGGTACAATTCTCCTGAGAGCCACGCATTTGAGTGGCATGTTCTAAAGCACATTGCATTGTGTGTCAGCATAATTAGCATATTCTTCTGGATTGTAAGAAGTAACAATAGCTGACAGCTGGATATGTAGGGAAATGGTCTGTGAAACTATCTAAGAACTGGGAAATCTACTCCTTGTGTGGAACCAGCAGGAACACCACAGTGTCTGTGATCCGGTTTTGAAAATGAATGAGGGAGGCTAGGCTCCCAGGTGGTTCGCCCATACCTGTCTCATACTCAGACACCATGTTCCGTGTTTATAGTGTGGGGAGCAAAGCAAGCCCAGGGGTGGTTGAAAAAGAGGGAAAAGAAATAGAAATATCCCTGCCTAATTTTGGCAAAGCACATAGAATGTATCAATATAGCAATGAAAATGATGTCCCCAAAGATTTCAGAGAACCTTACCAGCTGGAAAAAGGTCACTGTCTTCTCAGAAACGTTATATTGATGTTTCAGCAGTGAATATTCCCCAACTACCAGTGAACTGCGAGTCTGGTTCTGCCTCCCCTGAAGGAGCCTGGAAAGGAGGCCACGCCAATCTGTTGCGTAACCAGGGCACAGATTCAGAAGATGCAAAACCCACTGTTCAGTAAAAAAAAAAAAATTAAAAGAACAAAATAGCCAAACCCTAAAGCACTATTTTTATAGAATTGTGAAGCAGAGATTGTCTTCTTAATTGCACATATGAAAGAAGCATTTCCAGAAGTTGAGGGGTCACCACGGGACAGTGTTGTCTTCAGACCCTGGTGCATACTTGTTCTTTTGATAAACTTATTTAACTCTAAAATTATAGAAATGAAAATATCTCAGATCATTCCTATAACTAGCTTTCTCTTGTCCTAAATTTTATTTTTGTTGATAAAAATTATTGAAAGTTTAAAGATTTTTATTTACAAATGAAACTTGAGAGCTTAAAAAAAAATAGTAGATTCAAGCCTTGAAATTTTGAAGACAGAGGAAGACCTTGGCAGATTGATCACTGACCTCATTACTGACTCTGTGTGTGTGTATTTCACTGTCATAGTCTTTCCATCTGTAGCCCTAGCATAGGAATAGAGCACTGTGCTTGGTTTTATGGGCTCCTGCTACTATCACTGTAACTTTGACCTTCAGGGATATTATTTGTTGCAGTATATCACACCCCCCTTCTGCAAACGTCCAGGTGTAAGCCTGATAAATTCCTACAGTTTAGAGAAGCCACAGGAAAGGGGGCCAGAAAGTACCATATTTATAGTTTAATTTTCATTTAAATTTACAAATCAATGTAACACCATCACACATTGACTAGACTGTATACATTCTCTTACTTTGAACCAAAAATGCACACTCCAAACTCAGCTATAACTTGATTTCATTCACCCCACTACTGTCTCACCAGCTATTTACTGTGGCAGAATCCCTCTCCCAGTAACAACAATTCATTTATATGTATTTGTGCCACCATCCCTTGCCTTTGGAGGCAAAGAAACATAATACAAAAAGTTTCTATGGTGTCAGGAGCCTTAAATGTCCCATATTTCTGTCTAAATTCCTCTATTAGAAACACATCACAGTCCACTTTTAGAGCACAGAGTCTCCTAGGAAGCCGGATTTTTTAAGTCAGTACACTTTAAAGAGAAAGTCTTAAGTCTTCTAGAATTACTGAAAAAGAGAGTCAGGAAATATCTGGCTGACGGTAAGTTGTGGCACTTCAAATTGCAAACACGGTAAATACGTTGGCTAGAATGGGCTTAAGTGAGTGGCTACCAATGGTAGGCAGAGTCTAATGCAGTGTTTCTCAGCCTTTTTGGGTCACAGAACACTATGATTAAACTTGGGCGGCACACTGAAATTATGATGATCAAAAAGAAGAGTAAGAAAAAGAATATACTTACTGTGCTTTGAACGTCTTTTAAAATAATTTAATTAATAATCTAAACATATTCACAGCACACCTAAGATCCTCTCATGGCACACCAGGCCAGAATCACTGATAAAGTAATAGGCCTTTGGGGCACTGGCCCCTTTTCTAAAGTAACTGGAGATTATCATCAGTGACCATCCTAGCAAATACCAGTTATCCTTTGGACTAGTTTACCACCGGATTGATCATTTATTAACTTTAATACTCCACTTTTTTCTTTTTTCAACTAATACTTATTGAGGTCCCCAATAAGTAGGGGGCATTCTGCTAGACACCAGCAACAACATAGTGGTCACCTGTAAGAAAGAGGAAGACAAGTGAATATAGATTAAAATGAATTTTATAAATAATAATTCATTTCAAAGCTGGTTATTTATGGTGTAAGGAGTTCATATTACACTGGATGATTTCTGGAAATCGAGGACTTCTTGGCTAATTCTAGATAGCCAAGAATGTTTTTCCTGAAGGCATTCAAAAGGACCAGAAGCACTTGGTTTCTCCACACGCTTTGGTTTAGTGAGGACTTCCAGACGGGCTCTGACAGCCGCACTCAGTGTGGCAGGACCCAGAGCTCACTGAGAACCTCGTGCTCAGAGCTTTCTGTGATCAGAGTACAAATGAATGCAAACCTGCTTCTCAGTTCAAAATACAGACGACAAGCAGAGAAGGACACACACAGTTAAGTGAATGGCTGTAAGTTCCTGAGTTCATAGGTGATAATGACGAAGAAAGTACAAGCAACACATGTAGAAGCTAAAACCCTCTAGGTGGAGACTTCCATCACTGTGAACCTCTCTGTTACATCTCCTTGTCATTCATTTTCAAACCAAATTCATAAAACTTAGCTCACATGTTAAATCTCACAGTTTATGGTGGGCTCATCAAGGCAAGGGCTACTTAGGAATCTCTGTGCACTCAGAATGGAGAAAAATGCATTGAATTGTTTATGACATGATGACACAATGGTTTTTGAAAAGTGCTTGATGTAAGAACAGTTAGAGAACTTACATTACCAGGAATATATCTGTATTTGTTTCAGTTGTGCAAAATAATATTTGTCTGAGTTATTTAGTTATGGGAAATGAGAATTAACTAACATAAATGTGACTCACTAGTGTATAAGGAAATGGGAAGGGACAAAAATAACACTCCAATTTGTTAAGAAAATTTTACAGTAAAATAATGTAAATGCTGGCTGCCTGAGGTGGCTCACACCTATAATCTTAGGATTCTGGGAGGCCAAGGCTGGAGGATCCCTTGAGTGAGCTCAGAAGTTCAAGACCAACCTGAACAAGACTGAAACCTTGCCTCTACTAAAAATAGGAAAATGAATTGGGTGCTATGACAGGCACCTGTAATTCGAGCTATTCCAGAGGCTCAGGCAGGAGGATCATTGCTGTGAGCTAAGCTGACGCCAGGGCACTCTAGCCTGGGCAACAGAGTGAGACTGTCTCAGAAAAATAAATGAATAAATAAATAAATAAAAATCAAATACTGTATTTCTTCACTACAAGTCATGTTAAAGTAATTTAATTTATGAAACCATTGAAGGAAGAATGAAATGTAAACATTCCTTTACTAATAAAATCTCTTGCAATTCCATCTTGCTTACATAACATTAACGATTTAGAGTCAATAATTTTTAGATAGCTGATGGATAAATGTATTATAATTGAGCACATACACATTTTCAAAACATACCTGGAAACAAGCATATGCTGGATATTTAATTTTATTTGTATGCAGTTATTCTTTTCATAAGTATTAAAATTAAAATATTAAAATGTTCATCATATGTTAGCAATATCATTAACAGAAAGTAATAATAGATAATGTGTTTATGTGCATATGTATATGTGTGTATATTAAGAGATAGAGTCAGAGAGAGCAAGAGCAAGAGAGACCATATAAATTTACAGTTAATTTCAAATGCAAGAAGGTATGAGAAGTACCACAAGGTAATATTTCCTTTGTACATGCAAACATTCACACTGTGCCAAATTCTACCACTTCATAAACCAAATTTCTAAAATCCATCTGTTTCATGATGAAATATACATTTTATCCCAGTTGCAATCCTATCAACTACTTCATTTCTTAGATCCTAAGCTTCATGAATCCCAGCATATGTTAAACGTATGGACATTCAAGGTGAAACTGTGAATAGATAAAACTGGCCCTTCTCCTTTCCCTCTCCCCATCTTTGTCTGCCCAGCTGGTGTCTTCAGCTGCTCCCCTGAATGCCAATGCTTCCAAGCTTCCTTTTGGCTTCCTAGAAAATCCACTAGTTCCTCTTCAGAGCCAAGATAGGGAATCAGGCTAAGGTCTGTCAGTGGATGAATGGAGGAAGAAAGTGTGATATATACACAACGTGGAGGACTATTTGGCCTTAAAAAGGAAGGAAATTCAGTCATTTGTGAGAACTTGGTTGACCCTGGAAGACATTCTGCTTAATAAAATAAAATTGGCCCAGAGAGACAGCTACCTCACAATCTCACTCACAATGGAAAGCCAAGACACTTGAACTCATAGCAGCAGAGAGAGGAATGGTGGCTTCTGGGAACTCAGGCTCAGGGCTGTAAGGGGAGACGCTGGTGAAAGCATATAAACTTTTAGGAAATAGGAAGAATATGTTCAAGAGATGTACTGTGCAAAATGGTGGCTATAGTTAATAACAATGTAATGTGTTCTTAAAAATCAATGCAAGTACGTTAGAGGTGCTACCTATCTGATAAGTATGTGAGGCAATGTATGCTAATTAGCGTAATTTATCCATTCCACAGTATATACATATTTTATAACATTATGCTGTCCATAATAAATATGCACAATTTAATTAACAAAAATAATTTACTTCATTTTATTCCATAAACCACAGCGAAATGTTAATAGCTAAAGGGATGTAATCAACTCCTAGAAGCATTTGTATTTTAAATGTTGACTATTTCTCAATAAACAAAGTATTAATTTAGCACCCACTTGGCTCTGGCTGCATAACATTGGCTGAATGAGACACAAAAGATACATAACAGATTGTCCCTGCTCTTGAGGAGCTTACTGTTTGGATTGAGGGCGATATTGCTAGTATGAAACATTCTGAGTTAAATTGCCAGTCTCTGATTCCTAGATAATTGGAATTCTCAGCTGTAAGTGCTTGCAGTGAGTTGGTGCAAGAAAAGTCTTTAGGAAGGATGAGAATTCTTAGCAGAACCTTAATATGACCCGGGATTTGAAAAGGTGGAGCCCATGCCTGAGATAAGTTATGAAACAGGGAAAAACATGAGAAAAAGCATAGAGACGGGAAACAAAAGAACCTTTGCCAGGTACACGTGGAGGCTCGGCTAGACGATGGAGCGTTGGCTGGTCAGTCCAATCAGCGGCTCAGATCTGGGGATAGAAGGAATGGCGTCCATGTCTGTCAGGAGAGTACACCCCAGAGCAGCCAACAGGAAACCCAGGAGGTTTAGTAGCACGTCTGTTTTCCACCCCTGCTTACCTTTCTGGAGATCGTTAACTAAACACTCAACTAATTTATAAAAAAGAATTTACTTCAGTAAAACCCTTCTTATTTTGCCCAAATTCTACAGCCTGACCGTGTTCTTTTCCCCACAAAGATATTTATGTCCTAATCCCTGGGACATATGAAGACCTTTACTTTCCATGGTGAGGACTTTGGAGATGTGATTCAATTAAAGATCTTGCCAGGGGACATTACCCTTGGTTAGCCAGATGGACCTTCTTAGTGGTGGGAACTAAAGAAAGGCCCAGTAAAAAGTTGTATATTCCTTCTCATTGGTTTTGAGCTGTGATTCTTCTGAAGTCTTTCATAGTTGTGGTGAAAATATCATAAACGGATTGTCTAACCTTGTTACAAAGTACAGCAACCATCTTATAAGAATAAAAGTTTCTAGAATGAGAAAATTTTTCAACATATCACTCCTCATATTAATGTTATTTGATACTGTTTTTGTACTTTGGGATTTGTTGTTTGTTTGTTTGTTTGTTTGTTTTGAGACAGACTCTCAAGCTGTCACCCTGGATAGAGTGCTGTGGTATCATAGCTCACAGCAACCTCTAACTTGGGCTCAAACAATCATCTTGCCTCAGTCTTTTGAGGGTTTTTTTTTTCCTATTTTTAGTAGAGATGGGGGATCTGGCTTTTTGCTCAGGCTGGTGTCGAACTCCTGAGCTCAAGCAATCCACCCACCTCATCATCCTCCCAGAGTGCTGAGATTACAGGTGTGAGCTACTGCACCCAGCAGTTTTTTGTTGTTGTTGTTGTTTGTTTGTTTGAATGTGGGAAATGAAGTCAGTCAAGTTTTGAAGATCTTAGTGAATGTTAAAACCAGAACTTGAACTTAGATTCCTCTGGCTATTCATTAAGGAACCAGCAAAGTACATCTGTGTTCTTAGAATTTGGTGGCGTTCTTCCACCCTAGGAAAATCTTTTCCTGACTATCTGGTACATTTTTGCTTCCAAATCATGTAGAAAAGAAAAGATAGGAAAGTGAGTAGAGGATGATACAGAGTGTTTCACAACTTTTGGTCTTTTAATGCATAGAAACTTATAAGCAACAGCAAAAATATCATATTAACCAAGTCATCTTTGTCCTATGTTAGAAATGAATGTATGAAAGCTATTCCCTCTTAGAAATCTATTTTTAAAAAAGAAGAGGAAAGAAATCTACTCTAGCACCATCTCTCAGCCCACAGAGCTGTCCCTTCCTTTCAAGGGAAAACTTGCCACCAAACCACAATAGGCCCAAACCCCTAGTTGTGGTTTCCACACTGGTGTTTAACCTGAGAATACCAGTTTTCTATTGGCTGCTCCAGCCAATAATGGCAAAACCCTAAGTTCCAGGGCTGGCCATTTTTGCCATCATGGCAATGGGCAATCTTTGTTCTAACGTCCCCACTGGGCTGGATGACACTTTTTCAGGGCAGCAGTGACCGCCAGGCTCTTCTCTGCTCAGTTCTCCTTCCCTCCTCCCCTTCTTCCCATCCACAGACATCACGTCCACATTATGGTCTGAAGTCTTCATTTACACGGTTCTGTTTTTCCCTCTCCCCCTTATCTTGCACCCATAGTATCTCCAATACATGGTTTTGCCACGTGTAACTCTGTCTTGGTATCTGCTGCCAGAATACCTAAACTGACATTCTTAATACTTATAAGGAGTTTAATTCATTTTCTTACCAAGATAACCAAGGCATCCTTTAACAGAGCAAGGCTACCGTGTTTCCTATGCCATTCAGCTGCTGGTGACCAGAATTCTCGCTACTCAGCAGGTGGCCACCTGGGATGCAGAGTCAATGTTGCTGCATCAGGGATTACAGGAGAGAGATGCTGGTGGCAACAAGATGGAAAACGATCTATAAATACTTCCAGCCTCCTTGCCAGAAAAGCTGGTGTGTTCTGTTGTTTCATCCATACCTGTTACAGAACAACCTGTCTCTCCCTTCCCATCTGCTGCTTGTGAGAAAATCAAACCTGTAATTTCTCTCTGAGCACACTTTCCAGCCTCTGCTTATATTAAAATGGCTTGTCCCTGTCTCAGTTTATGACCTCGCTAATGAATTATGAGCCATCAGAAGAGAGAGCATCTATAATGCTGCCTTTGAGATCATTCCTGGATTATGATTTCTCCATGGAAAATATTCTAGTGATATTTTCAAAAATAATTATGCACAGAAGCATGTAGTCGCATTTTACCTGAGCCATTTCCTAGTTCTATTATAAACTTTTTGTTTTTCCTTTGCTTTTCAACATGGCATATGTGCTTATTTTTTATACTCTGGTAAAGCAACTTGACAGTTGGTAGCTGTCTGGCTGTTTATTCAACATATGCACCACTTAATGCACAGGTCTCAGCGATGCAGTCCCCAAAGTCATCCAACTGGAGTAAAAGTCAACAAATAGAGCTTCGCAGGGAGTACATTTACTTGGGGAGAGATAAATATTTGAAAGGTGTTTAGCAGTTAAGATTTAAGCCTAATGTCATAAGAATTTACAGGGTTAGCGTCTTTCCCAGCACAGCGAATTCTCTTGACTTCACACAGGCACTCCATATGTTAGGAAGTCACCTTTTTAATTAGATCTCTGTAGCCTCCTTCTAAGCCACCACTGTCACAGCCTTGGATAAGATCCTATTCTCAGGAAACCTTTCAGCAAACAGTTAGCTGTACGTTCTTACAAGAAGATTTTAAGACAGATTTTCCCAGATTGCAAGTGATTTTAAATTAGCTGCTCTGGTAAGTGGGTGTGGTGTTATTTCAACATCCTCACGTGTCACCTGAGCCTTTCCCCCAAGGAAAGCAAAATATGTTTAGCAGTTTGCATTTCTGAAAGTGGAATTAGTCTGGGAGTTCTCTGGTGTATTTGGACTAGAGGACAAGATATAACACAGAAATTCCCAGCCCCTGTGGCCATGAGGACTGCCGAAGTATGATCCACTTGACAAGTAAAGCTTCTGAAAATTTAGTAATGATCTTCAAAAAGAAAGAAGGAAGCAAATGGAACAGTAATGGATGATTTTGTGCCCAATTTGTTAAATAGATTATCAGATACTATCCTCCCAACAGCCTAAGGAAAAACATTGTTAACATTTTTACTTTTTTAGAAGAAAAAATAGTTGAGGCTGAATAGAAAAACAACTTGTCCAAGGACATGAAGGTAAACAACAGGGTAGCCCAATTTCAAGTCCCACTGTATGTGAAGTTTCGCTCTTAACCACTGTGGTCCACTGTCCACCAGCAACACAGTTTACAGTGAAGGCTTTCATGGAAATTACTGGACAACTCCATCTAGCAAGAAGGTCTGCTGGTCCTAGAATTAGCATGGACTCCAAAGATATATCAAACTCTAAAACAAACAAACAAACAAAAACAACTCTCAAATTCAGTGTATGGCACAAGACTCTCATTGTCTTTTCCAGACTCCATGGTCTTCCCATCCCAGACTGCCTGGCTGCCGACAGGGCCCTGTAACAGGTATTCCGTCTGTGAGCGCGCACCTCTCTCCCTGGCAGCCACCACACAGCTGGGCAAGCGAGGTGCTTTCTTTTTTACTTCAAGATTTGAATAGAAAACCTCATCCCAGGATGAGAGATCTGATATGCCGTATTCTACATCCAAAGTGGTTGGCACGCAAAGAGATTAGATGGTACAACTTGGAAGTGATAAAGAGTTAAATCCTTATGGGAAAAGTGTTGACCAATGGGCAAGAGAAGACAAAAGGAAGCCGCGCAGATGAAGTTCTTTTTCTTTCTCTGTCGCCCTCACATGGATCATTCCACACAGGGTGCTGGAAACGCACTGTGCTGAGTAGTTACACCTGCCAGGCACACTACGGCTCCCTGGGAAGCAGTAGCCAGATACATCAGTACAGCATTTAATTTGTTTTCCACATCTTTTCCTTGCCTGATTGCCCTTATTCCTCATTCTTCCTCATTCTCCCTGCCTTCGGTTTGCACATTTGCAAAAAAACAAAAACAAAAAAACCATTATCGGCCCTTAATCCTCACCACTTCAGACTCCATATTCTAAGGAAATTGGCAAACAAAGCCATTTGGTGAATGTTAGAATTACTGCATGGGATTGTTAAAAATGCAAATTCCTTAGTGTTGACTATCTCCATTTTAAATACGGAAACTTTTCTGTGCCATTATTTAATTACAGAGGCTAAACTTGTTTCATATTACATAGTAATCTATGCATTTGAAAGAGATTCTGTGACATAATTTATTTACCTGAATAAATAAGCTTTCGCTTCTCTCTTCTTTGGTAGGAAAACTATAATTGTGTGAGAGTCAGTGACGTGCTTCGAGCGAGGCAGTGAGTGGCCTGGTCTAACGCAGTTACTGAAACACTGTTGTCAGATTTCCCAGCCTCCCTTGGAGCGAGGATGCCACCTGTCCCAGCTCTGGCTGGGATGATGCCAGAAAAGCTTCGGTTAAATAAAAGGAGGACAGATGAGGCTGCCTTGATACCTGACTCTTCCCCAGCCCTTCTCTCTAAAGTGTAGACGTGATACCCAGAGGTAGAGTAACTGCTGTCTTCACCAGCTTCAGTACCATCTACCCACCACCAAGTGACCAGTAAGGAGGACAGTCATAGGACTGAGGATGGAGCAGTGAGAAGTGATGCTGCCACATGTACTATCCCTAGAGCACCTCCTTCTGGCCTTACTGCAACATGGAGAAACAAACAAAATCCCTTTTTGTTTAAGCTACTGTAATTAGGTTTCCTGTCACTTGTAGCCAAATACATTATTAGCTGGCATTGATTCTTAGTTTTGTGTGTATTGCTTTGACAACCTCTTAAAATCCACAATTTCCCATGTGGAATGTACTTAACAATGACATTGAATTTAATTATATCAAAACAGAGAAACTGGAAAGAAAACTCATCTAACATAGCACAGCAGAAACGGAATGCACAGTCAGCTGATGTATCACACAGCCCATATATTGTAAACATGAGCATAGGATAAGTAAGTCATTATGCCAAGAGCAAATAAGGATTGCCATTTAAGAAAGGGCTAAATAGTTTCACTCTAGCATTACAGTCAATGGAATCATTAAACTAGTATTTAAGCAGAAATGCTGTGATATTTTAAAATGTGTATTTTTGTCAGCATAAAGTTTTCTTTCCATAATGTGTATTTGGAAGAGTGATGGAATTTTTAATAAAGGTTTTACCTTAAACACTAAAGTCAGATCAAGTGTGTCTTGAAACACAAAATTTATTTCTTTATTCCTTCTCAGAATCTGTAATTTTCTGATTCTTATTGTGACTCTTCAAGCAAAAAAAAAAAAATTTCACACTTATTTCAATAGGTATACTTTTCCCCTGAAGTATTCCTATCTTTTGTGATACTAGTGTTACAAAGAACAAAGTTTGGGAAAGCTGTATCAACACAGTGCACCTGTTCTATTGACTCAGTATCTCTGTTCCATGCCAGAAAACATGATTTACAACAACAATTCATGCAGACAAATACAGAGGTACCTCTCTACCTCTTCATCTGCGTAGGTGTGTTATACGTCTGGCCAAAAGTCTTTGACTCACACTACGGAGTGCCATGTCCTTTCTGTGAAATGCCCTGTGTACCTTAGTTAATCGTATAATAAACTCTGATTTCTTATTGCCCTTACCAGAGGTTTTTTACTTTTTAAGAAGTAAACAAATATAGAAAGGATCTACTAACTTATTCAAGTTCACATAATGAGTCTATAGTTGAACTAAGACTGCAATTTCTGTTTCCAGTTTATTCTTACAGTCACTGCAATGCCCTATGTAGAATATTCAAGCTAATTCTTGGGGTCTGGAAGGTGACAGCGTAGGTAAGAAAGCAGATGAAATTTAATTTTAAAGTGCATTTCATGACACTTTTTTCTTTCAAGTAAAAAAAATTGTAGCATGAAACTGTAATTTGGAATAAATTATCTCTGAGCTTAATTAGAAATTATCAGCATTTCAATTAACATGTATGTTCTTTATTTTCAGTTTGCAAGTTTACCACAAAAGTCATACGGTCATAGTGATAATGGAGTCTTTATTTTAATTGTGACTTTTGCTTCTGCAGACAGAAAAAAGTAGACTTATCATGCTCTAATAGATAATAAAAGGAGAAAGGTTCAAACTCCAGATAGTACAATCACTTTCACCAAAACAGATCTTTTCCTTTTAAGCACCAGATCAATAAATGACCCTTTTGATCAGAGAACAAACTAAAACCGCCTCTATATTTTGCTTGTTACTTTCATTTTTTTCCCCCAAGAAAAGATGAAGCCACTTAAGTGGCAGACCACAAAAGCACTGTGACACTTTCATCCTAGCAAAGAGTTCAAAAAGTAAATAAAACTTTCTGGAACTTGTACTTAAGAACAAAGCTAGCACCCAGTAGCTCAGTATTCCTTTGGGGCTAGGGGTTTATTCAGAGCATCAAGAATCAGTATTTCCATCTAGACATACAAGTGATCTAAATAGCGTTCATAGGACTTTAAAAGGCTTTTGAAATAAAAAAGTAGAGCAAACTACAAAAGTATAAATTCCAAGTTTTCCTACATCGTTCCTACTTTGTAGAACGTTTGGTCGGGATGGGGGGTGCGAGGCCATCGCCTGTCAGTCAGCTATGAAAGAATACCTGGGTCCACGTGGCCGGGCGCGGGCAGAGACTAACGAGAGCCCAGCGGCCACCGCGCTTCAATTAGCTGTCTGTCAATTTCACAGGCCTCCACTGGGCGAGGAACCGCTGTGGGCATTTGCCACCAGTAGCAGATCCTTCTCTTCTTTTAATCTATTGAAATAAGGACCAGGGGAAAAGTGTAAATGCCAAAAAGTGCACAGGAATGAGACTGGGATACCTGGGAGGAACCGACCGCACGTGTTTGCAGACAGACTGGATATTGTGGTATAAACTGTTCGGGAGTGGGGGGAAGGTCTGCAAGGTTGACTTGCTCCTTATTGTTAGGAGGCGACTTGGGGCATTCAGTACACAATGAGATGAGGATATTCATTTGTGAGTTTTATGAGACCAAGAAATACCATTTTGAATGTATTTTAAACATAAAGTATAAGTTTTCTCTCCATCTCCACCCTCTAGCACATTGACAAAAATAAACAAGCGTCCACTAGGTGGTTTATCTGGTTGGACAGGCAGAGCTCTTGAAATACAGTCAAGTTTAACTTCCACATTTCGGTCAGCCGTTATTTATTTCACCTTGGCTCCAAGTAGATGCAATACCTGTTTTGCTCCCACAGTCACAGTTAAACTCAGCCAGGCAAGTGAGTACTGCAATCTAGTTGGAAAGAAAAAAAAATGCTTAAAATTTATATGGAAAATGTGCCTGAAGAAAAAGCCACTATAATGTCAGAATTAAAACTTTGCAATTTTTATATTTGAGCATTTCTTTCTGGAAATGTTAATTGAAAAATGTGCCAACTAAGATTTGCTATGTCATTACCAGTGCTGGTATCTCTGATTGGCCCCTTTGTCTTACTCCACATTCTGCACTGCCGTCTGAATGAGCAGCGTTCCTCTTGCATTACCTCCTTTCCAAATTCTTCCTTCTCTGCTTTCCTTGCTTTGCTAGTTCTCAGGTCCCTATTGTTCTCCTTGTCTGGAACTCCTTCTGGAATTCTGGCTTTATAGAATGCTACAGTGAAGGGTTTCAGGATTCTTTTCCCCTCTACTTGTATACTGCCAAGGGACTCTTTCTAAAGACCTTATTTTCACTATCAAGAACTAGGGAGGCAGACCCAGGGGCCTTAAGGGATTTAATTAGAGTTCACCAAGTTAGACTCTCCAAGCTCTCAAAGACCTAATTTAAATACAAGTTCACTCACTTTTTCAACTATTTCTTAGGCCCTTATTAAAATTTCAGGTTATTAAAGGGATCAACCTGCATTTTGCAATATACAGAAAATAAACCTGGGTTATGCTGAATCGCAGACATCCTCCAGGAGCAAATGCAAAATTCTGCCAATTGCTAGGAAAATAATAATGAATTAGCTTATAAATTATTGAAACCACTGTTGTGGAATTTTGTCAATCATGATCAATTACATTTGTATGGGTGGCATCGGTTTTATAGAGATAAACATTGGTAGTAGATTAGTGAGAGAAAATATGTAACTTAACATATTTGGGGTCAGTTTTCCTAATATTTCCTAAAATTAAAATAATTATTATTATGACTACTCCCAACCCTAGGTGGTATCATTTTCTTTTTGTCAAGCTGTCAGTCAGAACTCTGCTTAAAGTCTGATGATGAATCATACCAATTTATAAAATTTTTCTTGTCAATCAGAACTCTGTACACATGGACAGGATAGGAGAGCTGCTTGTAACATGATTTCGGACTGACAAGATAGAAATTTTGTGAAAAAAAATGCTGAGCTTTTTTGCCCCTTAATTTCTACATTAAGAATGGTGTCTTAATTAGACTTTCTAACCTGAGACTGACTTCAGGTATGAATTGACTGTCCCCACTGTGATGTCAAATATTTAAAAACTAACCACTGAAATCCACATGAAGAAAACAGGGACACAATGTAAGGTCCCCCTAAGCCAGACGTCACATAAACAAGAGAATAAGGGGGAGCAAACAGGTGGCTTCAAGAGCGTTTAATTATTAAAGCCTACAGAAATATTACTCAAAGCAGATGGAAAAAAAATTTCCATGATTGGCATTTTCCTAAAATGAAAAGAAAGTAAAAGCTCTGCCACCTTAATTTGATTTGGAAATGTCATTTACAAACACTTCAACATGGTTTTGTTGTTGTTGTTCTGATAATGATAATTTTTTTTAATTTCAACCATAAAGAACAATTCTTAGAAAAATAATTGTGAGAACTCTATTATAGCTATTGTTTTCAAGTATTTCTCAGTTCACATCTGTGTAATATTATCATGTAATTAGCATACTAACCTTCTCAAAGTTAACCCTCACTATGGTCTTAATAATTGGCTTAAAAATTTGGGTCTATTCAGAGAGGCATAGTGAGATTTAGAAAGAATTTAGGTTATCTGTACATATTGGATTTTATATTATTTACATGCTTTTAGTAGGCATAAAATCTTAGCTACTTCTCCAGCTAGTATTTTATTCATTTCATTCTTAAGAAAAATACAGCAGTGGATAGAGTAATATGAAATCTTTTACACCAATTTACACTGGAAATCAAGTCATATTTTAAGCCTGATTATTTTTTGGCATTACAGCACAGAAAACTAGTAAAGTTATCATCTTATAAAAGCACATTAATTCTCAGTTACAACATTACAAGACTGGTTTATTGGTATAAATTCACATTCTCAGGATAAGATATTTTTCATAATTTAAAATTTTAAAGTTATGGTTTATAATGATCACCCTGGAGTAGGAAAGGAAAATCTGTTTCGTCAGGAGATGTGTTAAAATTTTTTTTCCACTTGCATTCCACCAAAAGATCATGCTGAAGTTCTTCCATTAAATGTAAAATATTTTTCAGGTTTGCCTTGTTATTTAATGAAATTCGAAATCAGATTTTAAAGACAACCTCCCCATTTCCCCAACCCTCCAGAAAAACTTGTCATTTCATGACAAACATAGATTTCCTGAGAGATGGAGAACATTCGCTGTGAAAATTACTATATTTATCCTTGAGACATATTTGGTAAAACTCACTAATTTGCCCAGTGCATAATTTCAGTATGTTCATGGAAAAACAAACTGTCTTACCGATGACTTTAAAACAGAATCCCTCTGCTCTTAGAATTCGGTGGAAGCAAGTGCTATGTAAATACTAATGACTGAGTGTGATCTCCCAGGCAGTGGGGAGGAAAATGCTCATTTTGGCAATTCACAGACTCTCACACACACACACTCTCACATGATTTTTTTAGAAAAAGCCTTCATAACATAGTCATAAAAAAAATCAAAACAACAATCTACAGGTAAATATTAAGTCAGAAAGTGAGATTATCAACAAGGAACCAGATACTTCCTTTCTTACTGATGTAGATCAGCTGTTCCTTGGTTTGAACTGTTCTCTAAAGATTCTGGTAGCACTTGATGTGTTTTACTTTGATATTATAAATGTTTCTTCAATAATGTACTATCTTTGGTTCCCTTGCAGATCATTTTTTAGTTAGATATAAACTAATTTATGAAAAGGAAATGAATTTCCCAAATTTGAAGGTGAAAATAAACTTTCCATTTAGAATGGCACTCCCCATCTCCTGTCCTGGAAAGGTTCATACAGCTCAAAGTTGTGACCAGATTGCATTCATTTATTATAAATTAAGAGCCTCAGACATTTTATTTGTTTTAAAATGTAGCTACCATTAGATTTTTTATTTGTTTTCAACTATTCACAAATGAGTTGGTGTTATATATTTCTCTACATTATTCTGTAATAGATTTTATAAATAAAATTACCCTTAAAAAACAAACAGAAAAATATAATTTAACTATTTCTTCTACATAGAACATTAGCATCTAAAAGGCCAGAAAGGGGAACCCAAACCAAGTGATTTCATGACCATAATATAGTTATAATAGACTGTTACAGGCTAGAATATGGAATTTAATTTTTCTTTTTTTTTTTTTTTCAGTTTTTGGCCAGTGCCAGGTTTGAACCTGCCACCTCTGGCATATGGGGCTGGGCAGCCTACTCCTTTGAGCCACAGGCACCACCCCTGGAATTTAATTCTTTGCATGCCAAAATGGTAGTGAGCAAACAAAGGGCAAGCATAACTTAAGTCATCAATATTTGGAAGGAATACTTGCCATTGTAAAGAAAATCCCACCCTACATATCTACTTCTTCTGACCGGCATATTCAATCTTACAAAATTCTTTCTATATCTATGACCAATTGACAAAATAATTATTTAAAATATCAATCTTGGCCAGGCATTGTGGCGGGCACCTGTGGTCCCAGCTACTTGGGAGGCTGAGGCAGGAGACTCACTTGAGCCCAAGAGTTGGAGGTTGCTGTGAGCATGATGCCATGGCACTCTACCCAGGGGAATAACTTGAGGCTCCATCTCAAAAAAAATAAAAAAAATAAAAAAAATAAAATATCAATCTATAAAATAGGAGACATAAGATTTAAAAGTTATAAAACTGAGAGTGGGTATTGTTGAGTAGAGAATTCAAGTTTCCTTGCATTTTGAAGATGTTGTCACAATGCTCATTAACCTTAAGGACATAGGAGAACCAGAAAAAGTTAAGAGCCCAAGGTTAAAATCACAGAAGAGTTTCAAATAGAGATCGATTAACTGTAAGGTAAAAGTTTAAAATATCACAGCCACAATCCAAGAAACTTCTAGTCACATTTTGAGCCCTACCATGAAGGGAATGGCACTCAAAATCTATCTCAGAGCTACCATTTCTCCATGACTATTCCGATCCTCGCTCTTTCTTATTTTAATTTTGGGTTATTGCAACACTCACACAAATGCACCTGGTTTAAGGAAAAGAGTGAGCTTTTTAGATAAAGCTAAAAAAAAAAAAAAAAAAGAAAGAAAGAAACCAGAAATAACCCCTCACCTAGTCTTCAAGCTTTTTCTCTCTATCCAAACACATTCTGTGCTTATCATTGACCACTAATGTGTGAAACATGAGATTGAATACACTATCTTTTTTTTTTTTTACATCTTGCTTTAACACTTAATTGTAGATACAAACTAATTAAAACAAGGTTAAGGCCAAAAACTTTTCTGAATCAGGAAACTGGAGTGGTGGGTCCAGGAGGGGCTGCTGGCTATGCCCCTGCTAGCAGGGCACCTGCACCTCCCACCTCTCAGCCCTCCAAGACTCACGGAGGTCTCCAGGCAAATTTGTCACCTACAAGGGACTGTACATGTTCTACCCAGACCCTATTAGGGCAGTTGGAAGCCCAGAGAGAGTTGTGCTTTTACATTGCCTTCCAACATCCACCTATGGCTGGTACAAGATTGGGGAAGGTTTGACCTTGAGGTCTCATAGTGCGATTGCTCTTGTTTTCTAATGGTTTGGCTTCAGTGACAAGCTGAAACCACAGAACTATTCTTTAAGTATTTAAGCAATCATGGAAGTCTTTTGCAGCATCTGGAACTCCGGAACACAGCGTCAAAACACAACTTTTTGTCTCATGATTACACCGCTTAGGTGCGGCAGTATAGATATAAGCACAATCAATCTGGCCGGCTCACCATAAAGAGTGTCTGTCAATTAGAGGGATTTTTCCTGAGACTCACCATCCTCTCCTTCTCCAAAAGCTACTCAAAGAAGGGACGTGTGCTGTCACCCCTCCTGACACAAGTGATGAACTTCTTTATATTGTCTTTAGGCCACATCCTCAGCTCTCCAGAGTGAGTTGTGGGACATGCAGGCAGGAATCTTCAACAATGAAGTTAGTCATCTACAGCCTCTTACATTACTCAGAGGAAAGATGTTTAGAAGATGCTGAGTGAGAGCTCTTGCAACTGTTACCATTCATTTTATCTGTGGGCCATAGATCTGATAAATCCCTCTCCAGAATTTGGAGGGAAACCCTGCCTCAGACCACAGTGTCAATTCTGGATGACCATGTTAGCCATGCTCCAGGGCCAGAGGATCCCATGGGCTTCCTGCGTGCATATATGGGCTTCAGCAACTCCTTCTAGCTGGAGAGAGTAGCGTCCCTGCACTACCTCCCCACTCCCTTATCTGTTTTGTTTCCACTGAGGAAGAGATTCCCCAAAGAGGTCCCAGCCATCAAATACTCTTCTTTCAAAGAAGTCACGTTCCCCACATTGATGAACAGCATACAGGAAACAGCCAGCACCAGCTCTGACTGTCTTAATCTTTTCCTATGTTCCCGTCTCAGTTCTATTTCTCACATTCTCTTCCAATTCTGTAAGTCCACACATTCCTTTTGTAAAACTGTATTGCTCATTGTGCCACATAAATCATCCATTTTTCTGAAAAATACTATCTAATTTTTGTCCCCTCTCTCCATCCATTTTTAGTTTTTAGTATTTGGCTTTTATCTGCATAAAATAATTCAGTGCTTGCCTATACAGTAAAATAAAAAAATTCTTAACCTGGTGCTGGGTCAGGATAAGCTGAGAATAGCAAAATCCAACATGAGTGACTTAAATAAGATAGAAAATAATTTCTCTAAGATGTAACAGTCTGGAAAAGACAGCTTTGGATTATATCAGCTGCACTGCTTCCCCTATCAAGGAATCCAGGATTCTTCTATTTATTTTGGCCAGCACTGACCACAACCCCCAGCTGCTGAAAGGGTCTTTGACTTTCCCAAGACAAGGAATTCAAATGCAGCATCACATGCAAAGCAAAAGTATGTGTTAAAGACAGAATACAGAATGCATAGTACACTGTTAGAGATGGCAGAAGAGTGTTTCTTCCTGATGCAAGCAGTGTCACCCCAGATTAGGATATGTCCTTTTATGCTAAACTCTAATAATGTGTTACACTGAGGGTAGAATATTCATCAGTTTTCTGAGAAGGGGGTGCAGAGTTCTTAGAACCAGGAACACTTTCCTTTCTTGACCTTCTAGGGTACAACTTCTGGAAGTTGCCATGACATTTGTAAATTGTCATGGGGATGGTGGGTGTGATTTTTAGTATGTTAGGCAGAGTACCTCATTTAAGAACACTGCCACCTTAACTATGGGCATGCCCCAGTTAAAGGAATTCCCTCCATTTACCTCGAGGATATTATGCTAAAGTAAAATAACTAAAGGGTTGTTTGCATTTATCTTTGCTAAGCATAGTCACTTTCTTGTGACTCTGTTATCTGTTTGCCTCGTCTTTTTGAGCCCTGTCCCACCTGACCCCAGGGCATCTCACTCCTGTATTGCCATGTCATTGCTTTCCCATTCCTCAGGCTTTGCCCTGGCTCTCATGGTCCAAGATGGCGCACCACCCCAACCACATTCCAGCAGCTGAATGGAGGAGGAGAGAGACGTAGGAAGACAGCCTTGCCCTTTAAGAACATATTTCAGAATTGATGCACTTCATTTTCTCACACCACATTGCCTTGAACTTAACCAGAAAGCCACACTTAGCCAGTAAGGAGGTTGAAAAATGTAATATTTATTTCGGGATATAAAATTACCAACTGAAAATTGGGTATTTTATTACCAAAGAAAAGTAAATAGATATTGTATAGACCAAACCTCTAATATAAGGATCACAAGGCCACCACTACATCCATGCCTGCCTCTCTAGCATGGTCATTCTTTTTTACTCTCTCTACTCTAGTAATCATAAATTATTTTCAGTTTCTCAGTTTTATCCTTTTGCCTGAATCACATTGTCTTTCTGATTTCAGGTGGTTAACATCTACTCGTTCTTCACTCATTTTCTTTTTTTAAGCAGAGCAGAATCTCACTTTGTCAACCTCAGTAGAGTGCTGTGGCATCACAGTTCACAGTAGCCTCAAACTCTTGGACTCTAGCGATTCTCTCACTTCACCTCCCGAGTAGCTGGGGCTACAGGTACCTGCCATAATGCCCAGGTATTTTTAGAGATGGGTCTCACTCTTGCTCAGGCTGGTCTTAAATTCCTGAGTTTAGGCAATCCATCCACCTCAGCCTCCCAGAGTGCCAGGATTACAGGCGTGAGCCACGGTAATTTCATTCTTCACTCTTCACCTTAAAGTCACTTCCTCAGGCTTGGCACAGTGGCTCTCGCCTGTAATCCTAGCACTCTGGGAGGCCAAGGCACTTGGATTGCCTAAGCTCAGACATTCAAGACCAGCCTGAGCCTGAAAGACCCTATCTGCATGTTTATCATTTTTTATAAAGTAGTTAGATTCATGAAAGCAGGTCAGTGTGACAGAAGTTCAAAGTATGTTGGAAATATGTAGAAATGAGAAATGATTTATCATGATTTATCAAAGTCAGAAAGTACTTCCACCCAAAAGTTCATTTAGAAAGTTGAATTTTGATCTGGGCATCCAGAGGTGATGGAAAAAGGACAAGGAAGACTGCTTGTTAAGGGATGAGCTGCACTCACTGGAGAGATGAAGGGAGCAAGGTTCTTATTTCTCATGATGGGTTCTGAAAACTCACTGTGTAGATCCATTTTTAACTGTCCCTGGAATAAAATCTCGAGTCCCATGGATTTTCCAATTACTGTTAGATAAAAGAAATGCCTGTCCATTCCAAAAACCCCATAACTTCCGGCCAGCCCAACATACTTTAATAACCTTATATTACTATCCAAGTTAAACAGTTTCTGAGGCCCAGGACCCCTGGCATAGGGAAGGGAGTCCAGTATGAGTGGTAGATTATCCCACAGCATGGGTGCCCCTTGAGTGGCCGGGGAGTCACCGTTATTTGCGCTCCCTGAGTGATGCTGCGCACTGCAGACACGCTTCTGCTGGGACTCTCAGCTACAGCTCCCAGGACGCTGGCATAGACTGGTGTCTGCAATCGCCCCTCTGTGGAGAGAGCTGCATACTTCTATTTACTTTGATACCTTTTGTGGAGTCCGCATCTGCTCCCCATGAAATGCCCACTTTGTTTTTTCCAAAATTTCAAACCAAAGCTCATGCAAATGTGATTGCTTCTCCGTGTTACGTCAGCAGGAAGGAGCACTTTCAGCCAGATTCTTTCTCCTTTTCAGGTATGAAAAGAATGATTCATAGCACCTTTCACATTCTGAAGAAATAATGTTAAACTCCCTGACGTGTCCTGTTGAAGGTCCTTTCACTTGATCTGAGATGAAGGGGAAGAGACATATCTCCCTGCGCTCCTTGAAACGGAGGGGGAATCCAAAACACATTTAGAAATCGTTTTCAGAGAAATCCCTGCTCTCCTCAGACCTCGGTGTTCTATCACAGCTTAATATGGGTGAGGAAGCAGTTCTAGAACCAGCCTGGCATGTGCCGCAGAGATAGCAAAACCCTTCCCTCTAGGATGAGGAAATAGCTGGTTCTTACAGTCATGGCCTTTCTGGCCTCAAAGAAAACCAAGTGAGATATTCATTCAGCACCATATTTTAGGAGGAAAATTTAGAATCAAGGAATCTTTGATTCTCTTCTCTTTAGGGGTAACCTAATAACCCAGATGTGTAAGATTCACATATCCATACATAGAAACTAAGAAATGTATAAAAAACTGAGAGGAATGAATAAAACGGGAGGTTGAGGCCTTGAAGGCCATCCTTCAGAGTTGAAACTTGGTCCCAGAAGCCTGATAAAGCCACCATAGAATTTACTGTGAGATTATTTTTCAAAACACATTATATTACCAATCACACTTTTGTAATCACTTCAAATCTTGAGAATGATAAAATTTGCTGTAGGGACATTTCTATTAGTGACTCTATTATAATGTGAGAGAATTGGATGGTCCCACTGGATTTACATAACTGTGCATTTGGTTTAAAAATTATAGAATCCCAGAGTAAAAAAAAAATCATAATTCTGTACAACTTCTATTAATAATACAATGAAAAAATTTTCGATGAAGTTCCTATGCCCCACAAAAATAAGAATCCTCCCAATAAGGAAAGTATAATATCCATTAATACAATTTTCAGTTGAAATCTTATAATATAGCTGAAGTAAGGGTGATGTGGAAAAAAATTCATAAGGTAATTTGGATAGGTCAATATGAAAGCTTCCCTCTGAACAATCTTTTAAAGAAACTACCTCTGTCATTTAATTCTAAGTCTTAATAAAGCAGTAAGGGAGTAGGGAAGTCATATGACTTGATTCTACATGAACCAGTTAGTAAATCTGAATAAGGCTGGCATAGATAATGATAATCAAATCCAGATCTATTAATGACACTGCCATGAGAAGCATATAAATATAAAAATAAAAGGAAAAAAATAGAGCCCTGAGGGACCACACATTTTATAGTAACTATTTCTGATGAACTGCTACCCAATATAGTATGCTGTGTCTGCTGACAAAGATAATTACATTTCAAACCAATTTAATGCTGTCTCAGAAATTCCAACTCACGTTTCTGAAAGATCTAACAATATACCACTATCTACTGTGTCAAAGGTGACTGATAGATCTAACTTTAGAAGTAGTTCATTTCTTCCCCAGAAACTCTTAAATATTACTAAAGATGAACAGATAATCCCTGGTAATTTAGTGGGTACCCCAAAATTTATGTTGGAATTTTAAGAAATATTAATTATAGATAATTGTATCTTCAGACAAAATATAAAATGTGTTTTCCTTCTTATTTTTCCTAAAAGAAACAAGAATTAGAAAATTGCATTACAATATAGCAGGAACATAGTTGATTACCCTTAAATATTTGTTGGATAAATAGATGTATAAATTTTGATTCAACAGTCAATGAATTACAAAAGAAAAAAATAAAAAATAGTATGTTAATAGTTTATATATTCTTCTTTTGTATCAAGAATTACATTCTGCCCTAATTTTTCATGTGTCAGGACTAAATAATTCCTCAAAAAGCAAGATAATAAAACTAAAAATTTTGATTCAACAGTCATTCAATAGTCAATGAACTACAAAAGAAAAAAATAAAAAATAGTATGTTAATAGTGTATATATTCTTCTTTTGTATCAAGAATTACACTCTGCCCTAATTTTTCATGTGTCAGGACTAAATAATTCCTCAAAAAGCAAGATAATAAAACTAAATATTACAAAGTTTTGTTTTAATATGTACAGAATGTGTTGCCTATTTCTCTGAGCACTTGTTTTCAATTACATTTTTAAAAATAAAATATGGGAAGATTTTATATATGTAGTGAAGATAAATTTATGGCCATAAATGAGGCACATAAAAAAATCACTCTCATTGTTTTTTTCAAACAATAACTTATATTCTTCCCCATCTCATTGAAGCATGGAAAAATTAATAATATCCATTTTATTTTGTTTCCCTCCAACATGGTATTCCTACCATCATCGGTCAACATCAACTATCAGAATATCTTCTTTCCCAGTCCGGGTAATATTATCAGTTTCTTCATTTCCATCGTCTCAATTTCCTTCTTTGTGCTAGTGTGTGAGAAGCCACCCCCCAGACCTGCAAATTTTGTGACTTATATCCTTTCTTTTTTTCTCCCCAAGTCTTTGGGAATATTTTTAGCCTGAGAGACATCTCCTTTGTTTTCTTTCCTCAAACCCTCTAGGACACCTACCATATTTGCAATAAGATTAAGGTTTAATAAACATAAGCCAGGAAGAAAAATGCATTAGTTAATAACAAGTGGATAGGCCATAACAAAATAGCCACCAAAATATATGGTGGATGAAACATTGTAGAAGTTTATTTCTCTTTTATATAACATCTATAACTGGGACATCAAATAGTAATAGGAGAACTCCACCATCTTTAACCTGTCAGCCTCTATTCTGGGGTCAAGATTCTGGGTTCAAATTCTGTTTGTTTCCTAGACAATAAAAAGGAGAAAGTGACCTAAAGGAACATGTGCATATTCATTTTTAGGACATGACATGGAATCGTAACTGGATTCATAGGCACATAACCAATGTGGCCCCATAGGGCTCCAATTTAAAAAACGGCCTTATGCTTGGGATTTAAAGCTCTGTAGTGAACATCTTGAATTCTATATTTTAATTTTTTATATTTCAAAATACTGAGGGAGTACAAATGTTTTTGTTACCTAGATATTTGTAAAGGCTTACATTTGGATTTTTAGAGTGCATGGAGAGAATGGAGTTTATTATTCCTGATAGATAAGGTTTTACCATTCGCTCTCTTCTATTCTCCTTTCCTTTTGGTTTCCAGTGTCCTTTACGTCTCTTTGAGCCCCTGTTTTCCATCAGTTATTAAAGAGTATATGTGGTGTTTGTTTTTCCATTTCTAAGATATTTCACTTAATATAATAGTCTCCAGTTCCATCCAAGTTGCAGCTAAGGACATTATTTCATTCCTCTTTATGGCTGAGTAGTATCCATGTGTATGTGTGTGTGTAAGTGTGTGTGTGTGTACAGAGGGTGCCAAAATATCTATACACATCTTAAGAAAGAAAAAAAGTATTAAATTTATAAAACTCAAGTCATGTTTGATTTCTACAGTTATAAGAGTGACTCAATGTGACTGGTATTCATTCTTTGTTATTAATGTATATTGAATTTTAAAATTTGGATAGTTTTTATTTTCCTTTTTTAAAATGTGTACACATTTTTTGGCATCCTCAGTATATACAAAATATTCTTTCCATGTTGGGCATCTCTTTGTAAAATTTTATAATGAATATTTTGCAAATAAAGGTACATTTAGCTACAATTTTCCAGTTTCCCTATGCATGGCCACTTTAGGGACAACTTCTGAGACACCCTGTATATCACATTTCCTTTATCCACTCAGGAATTGATGGGCATTTAGGTAAACTCTACATCAATAACTATTACTATTATGCTGAAATAAACATTCAAGTTTAGGTGTCCTATTGAGAAAATGGCTTATTTTCCTTTGAGTAGAGTCCCAGTATTGGATCAAAGATAGATCTACATTTAGTTCTTTGAAGAGTCTCCATACAGCTTTCCATAGCATTGTAAAAGTTTACAGCCCAACAACAGTGTCTAACCATTCCTTTTCTCTCCATCAGTGAATGTTGTTGTCTGCTTTTTCATGATTAAAAACCCTTAATGAATTAGTTGTAGAAAGAGGAAACACACTTCAAAATTATAAAAGCCATATATGACAAACCCATAGCCAACCTTATACTGAGAGGGGAAAAGTTGAAACCATTCCTCTTAAGAACTGTCACCACCTGTATTCAACATAGTACTGGAGGTCCTAACCAGAACAATCAGATAAGAGAAAGAAAGAAAAAGTATCCAACTTGGGAAAGAAGAAGTCAAATTATCCCCATTCACTGATGATGTGATCTTGTATCTAGAAAACCCTAACGACGCCACCAAAGACTCCTAGAATTAACCACTAAATTCAGTAAAGTCTCCAGTTTCAAACTTAATATCAAAAATCAGTAAGTAGCATTTTTGTATACTAATAATAGTCGAGCTGAACGTAAAATCCCTACTAAATACCATTCACAATAGCTGCAAAGAAAATAAAATGCCTATGAATATATGAAAGGAAGGAGATAAAAGATCTTTACAAGGAGGACTGCAAAACTCTATTGGAAAAAATCAAAGGCGACACAAACAAATGTAAAAAAAATCTCATGGTTCATGGATTGGTAGAATCAACATTTCAAAAATGTCTACAATGCTTAAAGAAATTTACAAATCCAACACAATCCACATCAAAATATCAATAGCATATTTCACAGACCTAGAAAAAATAATTTTCTGCTTCATTAGGAACCAAAATAGAGCCTAAGTAGCCAAAGAAATCTTAAGGAAAAAGATCAAATCTAGAGGCATCACATTCCCTGACTTCAAATTGTAATACAAGGCTATAGCAAACAAACTGGTACTGGTATAAAAGTGGAGACATAGACCAAGAGAACAGAACAGAAAACCCAAATATAAACCCATCTACCTACAAGCAACTAATCTTCAACAAAGCAGACAACAATGTACACTGGGGAAAGGAAGTTGATTTTTCATTTGATTTCGTGTTTTGTAAGAGAATTCCAATGGGACAATTGGGAATCTGCTAGGGGATTGAGATCTTTTCTCATGTTTGATCCTATTTCTCTGCACTTCCCTGAAACAGGTTCCCTGAAGAAACTTCTTGGCTACTCTCTGCTCTCCCACTGTTCCCAGCAGGGGTTCGGCTATCACAAATAAGATATCAACATTCATTTGTGTATAGCATTTTATGTGAATATAAATTTTAATTTTTCTAAGGATTATGAGTAGAAGTGGCACTGCTGAACCATGTGGTAGGTATGTGTTTAATTTTGTTAGAAATCGCCAATTCATTTTCACACAAGCACCGTTTTGCATCCTTGCTAGCAATATATGATAATTATAGTTGCTCTGTATCTTTACCACACTCGATATTATCAGGATTTTTTGTTTTAGCCATTCTAAAACAACTACCCAGACACTTTTTTAACCTAGGAGTTGTTTATTTCTGTATTTTTGCATTGAATATATTCATACTGTGGTTGAGCATAGGTAACCGAAACTGCAGATAAGGGTGGAGGGGAAACTGCTGTAGGCTGGGGGCCTTGATAACATTGACTTCTGTGCTCTGACTGGCAGTCAAATCCCCATGGGTGTCCCATGAGTGATTGTCAAGAGATTCTCTGAGCCCACCACATGGGTGGCCTAAAGAAGCCAAGGTGAAGGAGGAATGAAATCAAGGCCTCTAGTACCTAAAGGACAGAAGCAAAAAAGCCCTAGAGAAATGTCCTTGGTCCACATCATATGCACTAACCCTCCCAGGGCAAGGCATGGTTTTATATAACTGTGGTTTTAATTTAAGTTTTTTACAGATAATAATGTTGAATATAATTTATGCACTTAATTTCCATGCTGTAACCTCTTTGGTGAAGTGTCCATTGGAATTTTTATCTATTGTTAGTTGAGTTATTTTCTTGTCTAGGAATTCTTTATGTTTGTCAGAGAAATGACTTGAAAATATTTTTCCCTAACCTGTATTTTTTTCATTCTTGTCATAGTGTCTTTGGCCAAGCAAAATTTTTTAATGTAGATGGACTTCAATTTTTCAACTATTTTTCTTTTATAGATCATATTTAGTGCTGTTTCTAAAATTTGTTGCTCTAACCACAGGTGATAAAAATCATCTTCTATGTTTACCATTAAAAATTTCATAGTTTTATGATTTAAACACAGATCTCTGTGTATAAGGAGTAAAGTTTAGGTCTAGGTATGTCTTTGCAAATGGATAATCCATTGTTCCAACTCTATTTATTTAAAATACCCATCTTCTCCCATTTAACATGCTTCTGCATCTTTGCCATTAACCAAACGACCATACCCATGTAACATTTTTGTTTTTGCTCTCCTTATACTTCTACTGATTCATGTGTCTATCTCTTTGCCTTTGGCACACCACCTTCACAGCTATCTGTTATGTCTATTAATCAATAATTTTTTTTTATTGTTCAGGATTCATTAGGTAAAGTCCCTCTTATAATTCTGTCTTGCCCCCAAAAGGAGTGTCACACACTAAGACCCCACCCCCCTTACACCTTCCCTCTCTCTGCTTTCCCCTTCCCCTACCCCCCACAATGTACCAGGTCATTAATTGTCCTCATATCAAAATTGCATACATAGAATTCATGCTTCTCCATTCTTGTCATGCTTTACTAAGAATAATGTGTTCTACTTCCATCCAGGTTAATACAAAGGATGTAAAGTCTTCATCTTTTTTAATGGCTGAATAGTATTCCATGGTGTACATATACCACAGCTTGTCAATCCATTCCTGGGTTGGGGGGCATTTAGGCTGTTTCCACATTTTAGCGATTGTAAATTGAGCTGTGATAAACAGTCTAGTGCAAGTGTCCTTATGATAAAAGGATTTTTTTCCTTCTCGGTAGATGTCCAGTAATGGGATTGCAGGATAAAATGATAGGTCTAGCTTGAGTTCTTTAAGGGTTCTCCATACTTCCTTCCAAAAAGGTTGTATTAGTCTGCAGTCCCACCAACAGTGTAAGTGTTCCTTTCTCTCCACATCCACGCCAGCATCTGTAGTTTTGAGATTTTGTGATGTGGACCATTCTTGCTGGTGTTAAATGATATCTCAGGGTAGTTTTGAATAGCATTTCTCTAAGAATTAGGGACGATGAGCATTTTTTCATATGTTTGCTAGCCATTCATCTGTCTTCTTTAGAGAAGTTTCTCTATTCATGTCTCTTGCCCATTGATACATCAGACTGTTGGCTTTTTTCATGTGGATTATTTTGAGTTCTCCATAGATCCCAATTATCAAGTGGATTAATTTGAGTTCTCTGTGGATCCTACTTATCAAGCTTCTGTCTGATTCAAAATATGCAAATATCCTTTCCCATTGTGTGGGTTGTCTATTTGCTTTGGTTGTTGTCTCCTTAGCTGTACAGAAGCTTTTCAGTTCAATTAAGTCTCATTTATTTATTTTTGTTGTTGTTGCAATTGCCATAATGAAGTCTTTTTCATTAAGTCTTTCCCCAAGCCTATATCGTAAAGTGTTTTTCCTCTGCTTTCTTTGAGAATTTTTATCACTTCATGCCTTAAATTTAGGTTTTTTTATTCATCTTGAATCAATCTTTGTGAATGGAAAAAGGTGTGGGTCCAATTTCAGTCCTTTACATGTGGATATCCAGTTCTCCCAGCACCATTTATTGAATAGGGATTTTTTTCCCCAGTGTATGTCTTTGGTCTATTCAAGATTAGGTGGATGTAAGGTGTTAGTTTTATTTCCTGGTATTCTATTCAATTCCAAATGTCTTTGTCTCTATTTATGTGCCAGTACTGTGCTGTTTTGACCACTATGGCCTTGCAGTACAGCCTAAAGTCTGGTATGCTGATGCCCTTGGCTTTGTTTTTATTACTAAGAACTGTCTTAGCTACACAGGTTTTTTTCAGGTTCCATACAAAATGAAGAATTATTGTTTCCAAGTCTTGAAAGTACATTGTTCCAAAAATCGCATTACAACAAAGACATTTGTATCAGAATGTTTATTGCAGCCCAATTCATAATCGCCAAGTCATGGAAGAAGCCCAAGTGCCCATCGATCCACGAATGGATCAACAAACTGTGGTATATGTACACCATGGA
>CAUYTI010125738.1:0-28138 GCA_963575145.1 Galago senegalensis
CTGTGGTCCCAGCTACTTGGGAGGCGGAGGCAAGAGACTCGCTTGAGCCCAGGAGTTGGAGATTGCTGTGAGCTGTAATGCCACGGCACTCTACCCAGGGGGACAGCTTGAGGCTCTGTCTCAAAAAAAAAAAAAAAAAAAAGATCACTTGAGTCTAGGATTTTCAGGTTACACTGTCATGATCACTCAACTGTGCTCCAGCCTGAGTGACAGAGTGAGGAAAAAAAGAAAGATTTATTTTTAAAAATGATTGTTGACATTTGTCATTCTAAGACTAGGGAAAATCATTAAAAAACATTTTCTTTCCTCAATGTATACTGTGTCTTAAAGTTAGCAGAGAACCATTTACTTTGTTTTATGTCCTTCTAGATCAGTATTTTTTAGCACACTTTAACCAATAGTTAAACTTCTGTGGTATACCTAAATTATGTTGATCCAAAAAAAAAAAAAAGACTAAAAAAGAAAATATACTTACTATGCTCTGAACATCTTTCAAAAATAATTTAATTAATGATCTTTAAAAATTTCTGTGGTACACTTAAGACCCTCTCACTGCACATGTGTGCTGCAGCAGTGGCACACAGGATGAAAATCTCTGCTCTATCCCAGGCCATTCTTCTGTCTTTGTGTATGTCATTACGCATGTCACTTTACTCATTATTAACAAGCACCTGCCATATGTCAGAATGGTACACACTGACAATTCACTGGTCAACAAGTGGAGGATCCTGAGCAAATAGGTCGGTAGGCAACATTCAGGTGAGATTAAGAGGCAGAGACAGAAGGTGTGTTAGTGTCCTACCAGGCCAAGTGAAGAGGGTGGTGGCAGTTACACTGAGGGATGGAAGGGCTTAGCAGAGGCTCTCTGGAGAAGGTGATGTCTAACCTGAGATTGGAAGACAAATAGGACAGTGAGGCTGCAGGTTTCAGGGAAAGGGGACAGCTGTGAAAAATCAGGGCCCAAGAAGCTGTGTTTAGAGTCTGGTACACTCCATGCTGAGGGCTGTGCGACATAAGACTTACAAGATAACTTTTTGAGCTTCTTTTAATTGATAATAGAGAAGTTAACATTGATGCTATATATA
This sequence comes from Galago senegalensis, assembly GCA_963575145.1. Lineage (NCBI taxonomy): Eukaryota > Metazoa > Chordata > Mammalia > Primates > Galagidae > Galago > Galago senegalensis. Next base: position 1,086 of record CAUYTI010125738.1, read on the forward strand.
GGAAAGTGTTATGCAACAGGCTTATTTAATTTGACCATGGTTCAAATTAAATCATCCACATACTTTGAATGTGTATTTGAAGTACTCAAAGGTCTTTTTATTCATACTAGGTAGGATGGAATCTTTGGTGATATCAATTGTATCTTCATCACATACATTATTTTTTCTGCTTCAGCTTCCAAATAAGTCATGTGAATGAATCTCAGCACTCTTGAAAGTGGTGGCTAAAACAAATGTGTCAGTGGAGGAGATTAGTCATGGGAAATCAGGTGTCGAGTTAGGTAGAGGCCACAGTATGGAAGCTGTCACCCTGAGGAGCTCAGACTTGACCCAGAAAGGATGCAACATTGATTTGTTGTTGTTTTAGAAAGATTGCCCTAATACCAGCTGGAGAATGGAGAGGAGGGGGAAGGGTGGTGGTGGGGTGCAACTATGGGAGATAGTTTTGTGTGAGAGATAAGCAGAGTGCCAATTAAGGGCACAGAAGGGCCAATGGAGATGGCAGGGAGAATATAAGTAAACAAGGGAGACATAATTGAACTGTGCAGTGAACAAAGAAGAGGAACGTTCTGGAGTTTTGACGTGGGAGTCATGATGAATGGCAGGGTGATTAGGCTGGAAATAAAGGGGATCATAGGACAAAGACATGGATTTAGTTTTGGGCAGTGTTTGAAATGCTGGGGCACATCTGTCCCAGAATGGATAAGCAGGTATGTCATTAGATGAGAGAGGGAGTTTGAGGAGATGAACTGAACACACACAGAAGAAACAACAGTGTTTGAGTGCACATGACTTCTGAGACCCTACAAGGCGAATGTATAACACTCTTATTCCCCTGCAAAGTGTGGAACTGATGGAGAACTACACACAAGAGTCAGTTACAGTTGGAAACACTATGATGCCATTCATCATCTTTATTCTGGGTGAAGCTGATTGGAGAACATGGTTCTATTTCTGGGGTCAAAAGATCTTGTTCGCATTTCACCTAGTAATTACACATGTTTGCTTGACCTTGGCTTTGCAAAAGAAAGTAAATAGCCCATAAGCCATCTGCATGAAGGCTGATTAGAAACAAAAGAGGTTCTCCCTCCCAAGCTCACCAATGAATGAGCCAGTCTTCCTTGCATGAGGAAGAGTGAGAAGGGGCTGAGGGAAACCAGCTCTGGGTGAAGTTCCCGCCCTGGAAGCCTGAGCCCAGGATGGGTGGTCTCCAGCAGCCTCCACTTGAGAGGAGGCAAAAAGAGAGACTGCAGAGCACGGAGATGGTGGTGACAGTGTAGGCAGCGATGAGAATTCCTGACACATGTGGGCATCTACCATGTGCCAGGCACTGAGTCCTTTCTAATCAACAACTCTAATCCTTACAAAAAGCATGAGATACAGGCAGGGAGATGAAAACGCAAGTAAGTTGCAGAACCAGGACTTGAATCTCAGCAGCGTGATTCAGAAACTGGTCTCTTGGGAAATAATAGAGCAGGAGGAAGAAGATGGCAAACCAGGTACAGCCAAGACAGGTGGAGTCATTCCATGGGGTCAGCACACACCACAGCTGCGAGCCTAACAGCTCGTCCCTGGCCCCAGGCTGGCACTTGTACACTGCTGACATCAGGAGCTTCAGAGTATTTAGAACAGCAGTTCTCAACCTGTGAGTCCTGACCCCTTTGGACTGTATAAAAGGGTTGAGGCATTAGGAAGGTTGAGAACCACTGATGTAGAAAAAATCCAGTTGTTTATCCCAGCATCTCGACATGAGGAACAAGTTAATGGGAGCATTGCAGCAAACATTTTCAGATTTTGAATCCACCAAGTTCCTATGTCCAACCTTGTTTTTTATTATTAAGGTCTAACTACAAAGTTTTCATTGTGCGGGTCTTTTTTTTTGTTTGTTTGTTTTGAAATAGACACAGCTTTTAACACGCAATTGATTTGACCTAGGGTTTGTTAAGTAGATAGAATAAGCAGAAATATAAATTAGTTTTGGTTGCCTACAAAGATCAAATTAATTATATAACACTAATGTTTCCCCTGCACTCTATTATCAGTGTGAATTGAGCCTTAGATAATCAAGATTTTGGGATTGGGTCTTGCCTTTGCCTTAATGAATTAAGTTAACCTTTCTAAACCCACTCCTCCCCTGAAGGGGCTAACAGTATTTACATTCTGTGTAGTTCGCCACAGGGGCGTGAAGGGACGCTGTCAATCTTGAATCACTGCACTTGTGACTGGAGGCTCTGAGTCTGCTCTTCACGATCATTGTTGGCTGCAGACTCCAGGAAAAACACCCTCTCAGAAATTAAGTGTCCTGGGTCTTGCTGTTGTGAAAATTTGAAATCAGTCAGACATCCCTGTTGCTTTTGTGAAGTATCTTTCTGGAGGAACCCTGGAGCTTAAAATGCAGAATGGCAGTGCAAGATATAGATGCTGCCCTTTGCACCGTGTGTGAGGGCAGACACGCTTGGGCCTTTTGACTATTGAAAGCTCAGCTCTGCGTGGTGCTGGTGAGGTCACATTTTCCTTAACTCCCACGCAGCACACACCACTCTGTGAGGTGCTGCACATGGGCTGTCTGTCTGCAGCCTCTGCTATTCTTGATTGGAAACTTCGAGATGGTACATTTCTCCGTAATTGTTTCCTGATAGATGAGTTAAGAATCCCATGGCAGCTCCTGTTGCCCAGAACATGCAAAAACAATTTTGTAGGGATTTGTAAATTATGGCATCCTGTGTCTCTGAAGAGTTTTGATATCAATATCTGTAGATTTTAAAATTTTTGCAATTTCACTTACCAGATTATAATTCACCAAGAGTAGATTCTTCTGGCTATGTAGAAAACCAGCAACTGTATACAATCAAGGTTTGCAGCAATGTACTTGACAAAGTGCTGATGTCTGTGATAATAAAATCAGTTAAAAACTGCTTACTCATTGGTTTTAGGTGGTTTTTACTACTCTGTGCTTCCAAGTAAACAAAGAGCGCCTGGCTTTCATTAGATACTATCTGCTTTGCTGTTCAATGTGTAGTATCAGCAAGCATTTACTCCCATTCAACACGGCCCAAACACGACAGCCAGTAAAGAACCAGTAGGGCTTGACTATATTCACATTTACATAACCAGTCTCCTTCTGAATAATAAAACACCTAAAGAGATGGCAATGTCAGGTTTTAAATAGTCCAGCTTAAGCAAAATGCTACTTATCATCATGATGAGGATAGGCTTGCTTCTGGCTCTTAAACCCAGGAGACTATTTACACACACCTCTCTCACTCACCACCTCCACAGTCACCTAATCTGTCCTGGGGGCAGTTTCCAGAGAGAAAGGCTTGATGCACAAAGCTTTGTCCTTCTCTCAAGCTCAGCCATCTAATAAGCTACAAGTCCTCCCATGGAGAAGGATGAGGAGGAGCTGAAGAGAAACTACAAGTATTGCTCTGAGTAAAGCACACAGGCATGGAAATATGAGGCCAGAATAAGTGTTTCCCCAAGAGCTAACATTTCAGAGCTGGGCTGGGGCGGGGTGGAGGGGAGATAGGGCAATGTGATGCTGCTGATCCTGATGGAGGTGGTGAGGATGTGTCTGAAGGCAGGTTTGTCCAGACTGAGAACAATCAAGAATGTTCCCTCAGTGCCTGTCGCCTGCCCTTCATGAGCTCACAGCCTGCCTCAATAGTTGCCTCTGAAATTGTCCCGCATGAAATTTGCAGACCTGCCTGGGTGTCTCCACCTGCTCTCTGATGTTGTAACCCTAAACTGGAGAAAGGGAAGAGGCCCTATGCAAAGGTCTCAACCCTTCTAGGTCCTCCCTGGATCTTTCCCTCATCCAGAAAGGGCCCTTTCTCCTCCCAGTGGGTGGCAAGGTGCTGATTCCTCTTATCCAGCATCCACCTGCCATCACCTTTTACAACCTCTGTGTTCTAGACCTTTGACTTGGCTGCTGGGGCTGCACAAATTCCTTCTCTTTGGAACAAACCTTGGCTCCCGCAAGTGTAAGCATGATTCTGAGGCAAGCTTTTAGAGCTTGTTTTGAAACTCTAAAGATGAACTTTTTTCTTTTGGTTCCTGGTTCTGTCCTTCTTCTAAGCAGTGAATGCCCCAGGCCCACTGAGGGACTCAGTATTAGTAAGAATGACTGGGTGTGAACCCATCAATGGCATTTCTTAGTGGGTGACCAACAGAGCTATGCGAAAGAACCTGCTGCTTTCTGGGTGAGGCCATTGCTTTATCACTTCCACCCAGCTCCAGTCCTGAACAAGCATGCTGTGTGCAGTGCTTAGTGATTGTGCACACAACACGTATCTCACGACAGCAGAGCTCACAATGAGAGAGAGATCCTAAACCTAGGTGCTCCAAGAAGAACAGACTTCCTTGTCCTACAAACATTAAATCCCCCTTTCCTGGGGGAGAATATGTCCCAACAACCCAGAGACTGCCTAAAACTGTGGACAGTACCGAACCCTATTATATACTATGATATATTATGTTTTTTTTAGGCACACATGCTTTTGACCAAGTTAAATTGGTAAATTAGGCACAGTAAGAGATGAACAACAATAACTATCATAAAATAGATTAATAATAACAATATTCTGTGATAAGTTACATGGATGTGGTCTCTCACTCTCCCTCCCTCCCTAAATACTGCAATCATTTTGGGCTACTATTGGGTAATGTCACTGAAAATAAGGGGCGACTACTGCACAAAACTGAAATAAGTTTAACAGTTTCCAGTGGACTTTCTGTTCCAGTTTCACTCTCTCAGTCATATCACGTATGTAAGGCTCTTGAACATCTTCAAAAAGAAAAAGAACATTCTTTATTTAGGACCATCTCCTCTGGTGCCTATGGTACTAAATAGAATATGGGGTCTGACAGTTAAGTTTGGAAACTCATCCTCAAAAAAGTGCTATATTCCTCATTGCTGAGTATCACTGAAGTCCCCTTTGAAGTACTCCCTTTGGGAAGATATGCATTGCTGCCATAGCTTAATTTACCCTTCAAAGCAATTTTGAAAATTTTTTCAGGATTGGCCATCAGAACTGTCATTGTATTACCCTTAATGTCCTGAATGTCATCAAAATGTTTTCCTTTCACTATTTCCTTTCCCTTCAGGTAAAGAGAAATGTCAGTGTAAGCCAAATAGGTGAGTAGGGAGGATGTTCCAATATAGCTATTTGTTTACTGGCTAAACCCCCCTCACAGACTATGCTGTGTGAGCTGGTGCATTGTTGTGATGGAAGAGCCATGAGTTGTTGGCAAAACATTCAAGTCATTTTTGAATAACTTTTTCACACAGCCTTTTCAGCACTTCCAAATAATAAACTTGGTTAACTGTCCATCTGGTACAAATTCATAATGAATAATCCCTCTGATGTCAAAAAAGGTTAGCAGCATTCTTTTGACTCTTGATTTGGACTAATGGAAATTTTTGGCTGTGGAGAATTGGCTGACTTCCACTGTGCACTTTGATGCTTTTTTTCAGGGTAATGTTGGTACACCCTTGTTTCATTACCTGTGATAACATGGCCTAAACCATCATCTTGTCTCTCCAAAAGGTATTGGCAAACTTCAGTTCTCCTTCATTTTTATTCATTGGTGAGCCCTTTTGGGACCATTTCTGTACACACCTTTCTCATGCCAGGATTTTCAGTTAAGATTTTTCCTCACTTTCTTTATTGATGTTTAGTTGGTCTGCTATGCTTTTCATAGTCAGCCAATGATTTTGATGCATAATTTGATGAGGTTTTGCAACGTTTTCACCAGTTCTGCTCATTACTGCCCACCCTGACCTCTGTTAGTGACACTTTCCCTCCCTTCAGAAAAATGTTTTATTCATTTGTATACTGCATTTTCTTCATGGTATTATCCCCATAAATTTGGACTGACATGTCTCTGGTTTCACTTTCACTCTTGCCAAGTTTAAGCAGAAATTTATTAATGTTTGTTGCTCCAATTCAAGCTCCGACATTCTCATGATGGCACATAAAAACACGCTACAGCAACAATAGATAAATAAATAAATAAACACGCTACAACAATAATGAACACCACTCAGCCAGACATTGCCATATGTCAACAAGAACATACCTGTAAGACACTGATACACCAAGGTTATGAAACCTTACTGAGCTTTGTGTACAGTGCTGCCAATGTAAGTGTATGGTGTTGAGTTTGCAAACTTAATTGTCAGGCCATGTAGGCCCAAGACCTGACCACTTTTCCTAAACCCAAGTGACCACTAGTAAAATTATTAAAAATCAAGTTTTCTAGTGGTTCAGGATCTCTAATTTTTATAAGCTTCTCAGAGTATATCCTGGCTAGGTTACCAACAGTTAGTTACTAGTATAATTAATTCTTTCGGCAAAGAGTTAGTGTAGGCAGTGGTTGTGTATCTGAAAACTGCATGAGGAAAAGAATTTTAGAAGTGAAGTGTGAATGTCATGCAGAACAGGCCTTCCCTTTGGGTGCATGCACACGCGCGCACACACACACACACACACACACACCAGCTGCTAAGTGTGGGCTCTAGGCCAGTGTTGGATGCAGGATCACAGATCTACTGGGTCCAGACAGGGGAGTTCCAAATCCAGGGGCCACACCCTTCTCCTACTTAGCCTTCTCTGAGGAGCTGGGGAGGCAAAAGCTATTGCTGATTGGGTGGGGAAAGTGTTGATCTTTTTGTATCACATCTCTATTCCTCATGTGTCTCTGGACCTTTGAGGTACCTGCTCCTTTACAATCATCCTTGGGGACCCCAGCTGCCTACTCCCCCACATCATGTCTTCATAGATTCTGGATATTTGTGGGTACTTGTTCATGTTTGTCCCTTCCCCAGCCTCGGCTTGGTGCATGTTTAGCACCATTTGCAAATGAGACCAAGATGGTAGAAGGCTTTCCATCATTCCCCTCTGCACACCTGGGAAAGGGCTCCTTTTCATGACTCATAATAATCGGTTACTAAAATTTCATTTCTCACCCAAATGAAAAACTCAAATCAATTCAAGGTGGGGGGTGGGGGATCCAGAGAGTGAGGAGGGGGAGGTGGGAGAGGAATGGGTGTGCTCCCACATGAGGGGCACAAATGGTAGGGTATATGGCACCCTATGTAGGGTGGTGGGACACAATGATGCGAGGAACTTCACCTGACAAACGCAAACATTGTAACCTAATTCTTTGTACCTTCAATTAACCTGAAACAATAAAAAGTTTTTTTTCCCCAAAGAAAAAAATTTCATCTGTCTATCTAAATAGATAGGACCTAGAGTTGTCATCTAGCCTTTGTTTCTTAACCCTCAAAAGCATTTAATATACATTTTGGCTTTAAAAGCTCAAAAATCTAAGAATCTAACATATCCTTCCATATGTTCTAATGTTAGCCAACTGGAACTTGTTCTCTCATAGACATAAGAGGCAAAAAATACATTTCTCTTCATATTCTTTTGGGAAGAAATAAATGAACATCCTCTGTAGTACATACACCCTCAGGAAACAAAAGAAGTGATGCTTTACTCTGTGAGTTTAGCAGTTTATAATTATCAAGGATGGCAATGACTATTGGCAAGAACATTCTAAAAACATTTTTTAGTAGAAGAGTTTCATATAAAAATTTCACAACTGGCATCTCAGAGAATTACCCTCGCAGCTGTGAGCTGTGACTCTTACTTTGCTGAATTCCTTGCTGGACACTTATTATCTCTTCTTGTCATCACCTTCATCTCCTTCTTCTTCTTTCCCTCCCCTTACCCCAACCCTTTCTCCCTCCAGTGTGTGGGGACACCCATACCCCTTCCTCCCCCAACCTTGAATTGATTTGAGTTTTTCTCTTATGTGGATGAGAGATGAATTTTACTATCTTTGTCCTTAAATCTGAGAGCCTATCTTACCTCCACGGATTGCACAGTCACACTTTTAGTCGGTTTTTGGCACCTGGGTGTGCCGCTCGACGGGCTGCTGCCAGTGTCTCCACTTTCCCTTTGTAAGCAGCACCAGCTGTTGTCCTCTGCAGAAGGCTTCACTGCGTGCAGAAACCTCACTCCAGTAATTCTAGGAGCCTTTTATGTCCCTGGGTATTTCTGACCTGAATTTTGGCCAACTGCATCTTACAAAGTCAGCAGGTTTCCTCCAAATATTATCATTAAGTGTTTCCTGTGTAAAATCCTGTCCTTTCCAATGTACTTGGAAGAAGGAAATAGGAAAAACGTGAGTATTTATATAAGATCTTTTCTCCCTACAGACAACTGTTTGTGAATTCTTAGACAATTTCAGTGAGAGTGAGGAGCAGATAGGAACTGGGCAAACACAACTTGGGATGGTTGAAGACTTTTCCAGCATTCCATAGGGAGTGATCTGTCTCCTGTAACCTGCAAAAAGCTGTTAGTGAATTCCCTTGATGTCAGGGAAACAGATTAAGTTTCTAGAATTCAAGATATTGCTATGCTCTTTGCACAGTAGAGAAGCATGAAACATGAGGATCACCCCCCAGGTCTCCAGCAAGCTTAGCAGAAGCTGAATCCTGGGAATGGCTGAGCTGGGGAATAAACTGTCCACTGACCCTCCTGTTCAGGTCCCAGATGTCTGACATGGAGTGAGTGGGTAGTTCTTGGAGATGGACCAGTAATTTTTAAGCGGGCATGATGGGTAAGGAAGGGTCAAGAAAAATGTGAAATGGAATTTTGAATTCACACTATTATTAGAAAAAATTTTGAACATGGGACATAAAAGTAATGTCAAGTCTTGATGAAACTTGAATAGCTCTTCAAAGACTCAAGAAAAAAATCCATGGGTTTATTGTCTTTCCATAAAAAATATTATTATATAATTTATTTTGTTTACTAAAACTTTTATATTAGTTAAGAGGATATATTTACAAGGTATGTTTATTAACTTTTTTTGGCCTTATCTGGGAAAGTTTATTTACTTTTGAAATAATTTTGAAAATTGTTAACATACCTGCTTTATTTCTATTCTGAGTACAGGATTTTTCTCCCAATTGTTTCCAGATAGTTATTTACCTAAGCGGAAATTAGAATTTTTTTTTAATGGAAAGAATGTAAATAGAAAGAATATGAAATCATTAGGCTTTTGACATGCAAAATAGCATGTAAGAAGATTGCCTTTCTAATCACATGGTTTTCTTGAAAGGGTTTTCTGAATTTTTTTTTTAACCTTTTAGAGAATCAACCGCCAATATTTGAAGGGTTACTTCAGAGGAGACCCAGCAGAATGACAGGCGGTCCCTTCCAGGCCATGGGTCTGGTGAAAATGGAGGGGAGAGAGAGAGAGTGCGTGGTGTTTCCGCTTGCACATCCTGACTTTCCCGCCCCTGTCAGCGGTACTCTCACATGAGGGCCTGAACAAGGGACTGCTTCTTGTGGGACATCCATTCACCCACAGTGTGGTTCTGAGTGACGAGGCGGGAGCTTAGAAGCCGCTGAGGGTGAGGACGGGATGCTTTCTGGGGTTGCTCTACCTGGTGACAGAGCTCTAAGTAATTTAGGGCTTCAGAGGGGCTTTGGGATTCGGTGGAAGCCAAGATGTGACTTAGTCCAGGAGCTCTTTGGGAGCGTTTCGTGAAATAGAGTGGGTCTCCCGATCGCCGTGACTGGGGGCCGGTGGGTATCCAGCAAGTGCAGGACCAGAGGAGCCCGAGGACACTTGCGTCCAAGCACTCCTGTCCCTCAGACACTGGCTGCTTACAAGAGGGGGTGTGTGTTTCCCAAGAGCAATGAGAACTACCACAGTGCCTTTAAAAATTATTAGGTTGCATTTAGTTTAAACTGTATTGAATCTTCTTCTCTCCTCCCTCCTTCCTTCTTCTCTCCTCCTTCCATCCCTCCTTCCTTTCCTTCCTCCTTTCCCTGTTTCCTCCCTCTCCTTCCCTCCGCTTAGCCAGTGGTGGGGGCTTCAGAGGAAGAACAGCTTTACTTTTGTATTTCCTATTTCCCTCTCTGGGCCAGCACTTCTACCCTTTTCAACTGCAAAACATCCTCCCCTAAGGTGTCCTGAAGCAGCCTCTGCACCGTCTATCCCACGAAGACATCTGGTGAACTGACAGTAAAGTGTTCAACTAATTTACCTCTCTCAGAAGTATTTACATTTCACTTAAGTCCTGTAGGATGCTAAACTCGGAGGGAGGAGGCACAGTAATCTTTCAGGCCTCTCGGCCCAGTGATTAGTCAGGGCTTCCACTCAGAGCTCAGCACATGCCCACCTGCAGAGGCGGGAATGTAGCTCGCACAAAGTGGTCCTGATCTCTTTTGATATTAGGAATCGCTACGATTTAAAACGTTTCCTTTTTCCAGAATGTGGAAGGTATTTGGGCAGTTGCATTCAGCAGTGTAGCGGAGTTACCAGCTATTCTAAGGACTTTGGCTTTTTCCATCACTGAAAAGAAATGCTACTGAGAGGTTTAGCAGGGCCACATTGGCCACTGCATCAGGAAAGGACTAAAAAGAGCCAAATCTATGGGAGGAAGACCTGTTGGGCCCACTGCAGTAACCGGGGTGGGAGACCATATAGAGTCTGCTCTGGAGCAGGAGGCCGCTCTGTGCTGGGCCGTGCCACAGATGGGATGTGCACTGCCATGGAGAGAGATTCCAGCCTGGGCCTCCGGAAGGATGGAGCTGGTACACATGAAACGGGGAGGATTTTAGGACAAGGGTTGAGAGGGAAGAGCAAGGACTCCAGTTTGGACATGTGAAGTTTTCAATGCCTGTGAGATAGATGTCCAAGGGCAGTTATGGCAGGTGTTTGGAGTTCAGGGGAGATGTTCAAGGTGGGGAACTTGGGAAATGTCAGCGTGTCTTACAGATGATCTATAAACCATGATGCTGTATGAGATCATCAAAAGAACAAGGACAGAAAGAGAAGAGAAAGGGTCTGAGAACTCACCGAGAGGACATGATTCGTAATAGTTGGGGAAAGAGGGAAGAGATGGAGTCAGAGGGAGAGTGGCTAGCGAGGTGAGAGAGGAAAGCAGGCAAGTGTGGGGAGCCCAGATTCAGTCAGGAATCAGCTGTCATTATCCCTCTCACATTGCTTTCCACTCTCATCCCTCCTCTACCTTTCCTGCAGCTGTGGAGCTCAGCCTTCCTCTCATCTGACCCATCACATATGACAGTGCCCAACCTGGAGTTTCTCTCAAGGTCCCCTTCTCCCTCTCAGGTCAACCTTTGCATTGCCCCAGATACTTTCTATTATATTGTGCAATGAAAATCCCTTGATCCCTTCATTAAATTCACTGGAAATTTTTTCTTGTTTTGGAAGTGAAAACTTTACCTCTGAACTCAGACTTGAGACTTAGAATCTCTGGAGAAAATGTTCAGGAATTTATACTTCTATACTTTTAAAAACTCTTCAGTTGATTTTACCTAAATTACAGTTTGAAAATCACTGCCCTATAGCAGGATGGGGAACCTTTTTGTGGCGGAAGACTGCATTAATTTAGCTGGAATCAGAAAAGGTCCCTTTGAAAAAATTTCAATTAGATATACTTAAAATGTACATCATTTTATAACAATGTAACTACTATGTACTTAATTTCAAGAAATGAACATTTATTTGTTACTTTAAAGTTAACTCACCTTTAACGCCTCTGTTGTGTCTGCTTCCAACATGGAGGTCCACGGTTTCACTTAATCTCTAGATGGGTGTCAGTCATTTGTGACCTTGAGGACATCTTTGATTTGAAAAGCAAGAAAGTATTTTGGGGCATGTTGCCAAAGGCATGGGCATTTCACTGACTTTTTCCAGATTTCAATTGGGATCTTTCTTAGCACCAAACAATGACTTTAAAATGTTGTTTACTGAGAGCTCAATCAATTCCATATATGCTTCCTTAGATGACTTGATGATTTCAATTAGGTGAGGCTAAAATACCAATTTGAGGGCAGTGATATGATTCTCAAAAGTTCGTGAACCTGCCACTGTATTCTCCAGTTAGTAGGTCTGTATAGCTGTGCATTCTTCAAATGATTTGCATTTCTCATCCTGCTCACTAGTGACATTTGCTCAGCACAATGTTAATCTGAAATTTCCTTTTGAAGAAGAAGTATTTTAAAAACAATAGTTTTTTTGAAATGCTTGGATTTTTTGCCACAAATATAGAGACTTAGTTTTACCTTGCAAAGAAATATTCAAGTCATTTTTATTTGACATAATATCACACAGAAATGTTGTATCCCTATAGAAATTTTCTTTCAATAATTCATGCTGCCAATTCTGTTCTTCATAAAATGTAACTATTTGTTCTTGCAGAGATAAAATTTTGGCTGACACTTGTCACTGCTGTAGCCAACACACTTATCACGACATGGCAAAATCACACTGAATACTCTGTCATTCAACTTTAGCAAGTTATGAATCTCATGATACCACGTTACATTTGCACAAATACAGTTAACAATTCTTATAACTCCTTGAAAAGTGTTGCTTCAAATAGGAGCTTTAGCCCGGAGATTCTGCTGAAGCAAGATCCACTGAAAAGAAATGAAAGCATCTGGATCTGTTAATACTTTTTAAAAAATTGTTGCAATAAACCCTTCATGTTTTCCTGTCATGGAAGGTTCACCATCTCCAATACTCTCAATTAGTTTACCCAATTCAGTCCAAAGTCACAATGTTTATCTTGAAAATTGTTGAAGATATCGATTCTCCTATTCTGTTTGCAAGAATGCCCAAACTGAGTAACTCTTGGTAGGAAAGAAAATCTTTGGTTATAACCCGAATGAAGTATAAGACCTGGGCTGAATCAGTAGTATCAGCTGATTCCTCAAAAGCAATTGAATAGTATTTATTTTCCTTTTGATGTATGGCATGAAGTTTTTCTGTTAAGCTGAAGGTTAATTCATGCTGCTGATCAGTTATGGGTCTCCTGGAAAGAGGCAGCTGTTTGTAGTTTGAGCCATCATCAGGGTCTAATTATCCTACAACTTTGACAATCATTCTTTCACAATTTCTACACCAGTGAATGGGTTCCCTTTTCCTCTCAAGTATACAAGCTGCTTTGTAAGTTTCTTCACTGGCAGTATTTTTAGCTCTTATTGTTGCTTGAAAGAATTGTCTTTGCTTTCGCTATTTATCTTTTAATTTCTGCTGTATGAACTTTTGTGCTTCTCTAATTCAAAATGTTTGTGGTCTTTATGAGTATATTATAACAGCATGACGGCTGATGAACTTTGAATTTCTTTTCTCTATTTAGGTACAATAATGAATATTTATTTAGAATAAGAAATTATAACAAATTATAGATTCAAAAAGCTAATAATTACCACAAACCTAAAACAAAATCCAGAAAAATACCAACACACTTTTAATACTGCCTGACACACCCCCATAGCCAATGTCTTCTTCATATGACAAGTTTTTTTTTTAATTTCAAAATTATTTTGGTTTCATGCATCAGTTTTGTTATGCTTAGGTCAGAGTTTTAAGTGTGCCCATCATTTGGATAACATTCATTGTACCTGTTAGGTGGTTTTCACCCATCCCAGCCTTCCCTTCCCATGGTTGATTTCCACTGAGTTTTGTTTCCCTCTGTGCACATGCAGCTCATTTCTTAGCTTATTAGTTTTGGCTTAATAGTGAGTATATGTGGTGTTTGTTTTCCTGCTAGAACATAAGGGCCACGGTAGCAGGGACCAGGACTCTTTTATGTATGGTTCCTTCCCCATGTCTAGTACAGCAGTCGGTGAAAACTGAACACTGTCCCTCCATTCCTAAATCCATATGTTGAAAACCTAAGCCCCAGTACTTCAGCATGTGACTATTTGGAGATATAGCCTATAAAACAGTAAATAAGCAGAATGAGTTCATATGGGTGGACACTGATCTAATGTGACTATTTTCCTTATAAAAAGGGGACATATCAGGACACAGACATTTGTGCACAGAGAAGACCACAGAGACTTCAGGAGAAGGCGGCCACCTACAAGGTGAACAGGGAGGCCTCAAGACAAGCCCACCATCACCACTTTGATGCTGGCCTTCTAGCCTCCAGCACTGTGAGAAAATAAGTTTGTTTTTAAGCCACCCAGTTTGTGGTATTTTGTGGTGTCAGCCCTAGCAAACTAAAACACTAAGAGTTCAACAGGTACCTTCTTGACAAGGTCTCTTCTTATACTGTCTGTAGCTTAAGAGTCACACCATTTGTTACTTCTCTTACACATTAATTTTTCCTTCATTGAATTGATGGGTTTGATGCCTATCTTGATGAGCCGTACTGTACATCAGTCTTGTAGTTTCTTCTGTACTGTCTACTGTATAGAACAGCCACAGTGGAATGACCACTTGAAGGACGCACCATCACCACTCCAGCCCATCTGTTGTGGCTCACCTTATGTGTCTCCAACTTCTCTTGTATATTCTCAAATCAGAAAGTCCTGAGTGTTCATCCTCTCCATCCAGCTGGGTCTATTTATCCTTTGTTGGCTTCACTGGCCTCTTCGCTGATGTAGGGTCATCATGTCACTCTTTATGTCACATTATTCTTTCTAGCATCCCAGAACCCTTTAGCTCCTTGAACTTTTTCACAACTTTTTACATCAATCTTCAATTCTGTGTCATTCCTGTGAAACATTTATAGGTGAGTCAGAAAAACATCATAACTGAGTCCACTATAGTCAGATGGCCTATTGTCAAGGGGCCTATTATTATTCCCAATCTCTCCTCTCCCATCTCATGAGCTCCATGCTATATTTTTTGTAAAACCTAAATAACATATTTTACATACACTGAAAATCTTAGTCGTACTCCCTTCCCTATTCTGTTCAGCAGGTAGCTCTTCATATTTTATTATAGGGTTTACTAAATACTAGTCCTATGAGTTGTTCAGAGTAAATAGAATACAGCATCAGGTGTGTTGGGAAATGCTGGGCTGAACAAAAGTAATGAACAAATGTCTTCAACTTCCATCTGTTAATGCCCATTCAGAATACACGGGAAGATCACAGAGGACATGCATAATTTTTTGTCCATATTCATGACTCTTTCCTCTTGTGATGGGTACAAAAATTTCCACTGGATAAACCACTTTATCACTTGTCTGTTTTCCATAATTTTAGTCAATTTTACTAGCTACAGAGATGGACTCAAGATAGTCACATGACATGTGTATAATCATGGCCAGTTATTATACTTCAATTCTCCTGGATATTGTTTGGTTTAAGCATGGGAGTGTGTTCCTGGTGTGCAGAGTGAGTTTCCCCTTTATCTGGAAGGCTGTAGTGTTAGGATGGTATTTTAAAACCATGTGGAACCTGAAAAGTGAGGCTGTTATAGAGGGAATCAGAGCAGAGGAGCCTGGATTCTGGTGACATCACTTGAACTCCTGCTTTAGCTCCCCGAAGCCATATATTTTGTGACTATTCTATTGTTTGAGGCAATATATTCTGTTTTTGATAGGTCAGTTTAGGTAGGTTTTCTACACAACAGAAAGAATCCTGATTGGTCTAGAGATTGATTCAAGAGTGAGGATGACAAATGAGTAAGAGTGAAATTGGCTGAGCTCTGGGGTTGGGTGAAACTCACTGAAGACTACTCTGCTCTAGATTGGCCTTCTGAATCTTTATTGTATCTCCCAAGGAACAGCATACCTCATGTAAGTACATATATATGTACACACTTATATCTCAGGTATACCTCAGTAAGATAGTATATCTGGTATACCAACCAGATAGTCTGAATCTGTGTCTCAAATCAGAAGTGCAAAATAATGTATTTCTACTAAAAGGGAGCCTTCTTTCTGCTCTTTGTAATCCAGCAGCCTGAAAATCCAATAATAACACAGTCGTATAGGGTTGGAAAGGTTGAAATTTTTTTCAACAGAAGATCAGTGCAAGTATTGTCAGGGACACAGGAAATATAGTAGGAGACAAAATAGCTTTATCTCTCTGGTCCTGCCTAAGCATGTCCTGTTGTGAGCTCCCTATCCATCAGAAGGTGTGGCTGTATGTGTATTTGTTGTACAGGTTGCTGGACCACAGGGTCTGTGTGGTCGGAGAAGTGCTTGTCACTCTGAGACCCTGCGGCATGAATGCAAGGACTCAGTGGCTGGTGGCTTGTCTCCTTCTGGGAAGAACAATATGTGAGGAGTTGGGTAGTCACAATGAACATTTAATGTTGTTGTCTGCCCAGCACCCATTATTCCTTTTTCAATGAACAGTTCATGCATTTCTTCTAGGTAATTACTCCTGTACCCCTTCCACTTATCCCGGAATATTTAATGTTGTTGTCTACCCAGCAACTATTACTCCTTTTCCAATAAACAGTTCACGCATTTCTTCTAGGTACTGGTAATTACTCCTTGGCTCCTTCTGCTTGCCTCATCTAGTCCCTGTGTCCAGGCATAGCTCCAAGTTTGACTCTAGGGGTGGTCCCTTAAAGTAAGCTTGACCCATCAGCATAATTCCCTTCCTCTGACCATAGTCTAGGGATGAGAAATATAAACATATGCATTTAAAGTAATTTGGGCATTCATGTCCCAGCTGCTGGGAAAGCAGCCTGTGGTATTGTAGCCCCAGAACTGCTGGCAGCCCATTGGACACCATGTGGAGCCTGAGGCTCACAAGGAGGGGAGAACAGATGACAAAGAGATGAGGTGTCACATAGGCTTTGGATTAAGGCACGCCTGAGACCAGAAATAACTCTTTAATTTAATATGCAAGGAAATAAGATCCTTTCTGAATTTTCCACTATTTGCCAACAACAGATTTCCAACTGGCATAAGGGTCTATTATGCATGTATTCTAAACTTTTTGACCTCAAACTCCTTTTCATGCCACACTTCTTAACACCCTATGCTGTTAGTATTTATTCTTTGTAAATCATTTAGGATGTCTTTAGCTGCAAATTAAAAGACAAGTAAGGAAACTCAATAACAAAATTTTGGGAGGTTAAATCATGGGCTCAACAGTGTCATTGAGCACCTGTTTTATTTCTAGTTTTACTTTGTGCCCGCCCCAGTTAATTGGGTCCTCAGACTAACCTCTCTTGAGGTCATAAGATGTCTTCATTTTTAGGCATCACATCCTGACCGGATTGGGCAGAAGAGGCGATGTTATTTTCTCGTATCTAAGTTTAAGAATGAGAAGATGAACCTCAGGTTTTTTCTCTATCCAGAGATTCCACCTGAGTCCCTCTCATTGCCCCATGCTGGGTTACCTGGCTGTCCCTAAGCCAGCTGTCAGAGAGAATGGCATAAGTGATCTCCAAACATCTTTCCAAAAGGAATGTGTTAGTTTGCATTCCCCCCAGCAGTGCGGAAGTGTTCCCTTTTCTCCACATCCATGCCAAAATCTTTGGTTTTGGGATTTTGATGTGGGCTAATCTTACTGGAGTTAGATGATATTTCAAAGTGGTTTTGATTTGCATTTCTCTGATGATTAAGGATGATGAGCATTTTTTCATGTGTGGATAGGCTGTGAGCCTGTCTTCTTCAGAGAAGTTTCCTTTCAACTCCCTTGCCCACCCATAGATGGGATCACTTTTCTTTTCTTGCTAATATGTTTGAGTTCTCTGTGGATTCTGGTTATTAAACCTTTGTCAGAGACATAACCTGCAAATATCTTCTCCCATTCTGATGGCTGTCTGCTTGCTTTACGTACTGTGTTCTTGGCTGTGCAGAAGCTCTTTAGTTTGATCAGGTCCAAGTAATATATTTTTGGTGTTGCTTCAATTGCCCAGGAGGTCCTCCTCATAAAATATTCACCCAGGCCAATTTCTTCAAGTGTTTTTCCTGCGCTTTCTTCTTAGTATTTTTATAGTTTCATGTCTTAAGTGTAAATCTTTTATCCAGCGAGACTCTGTCTTTGTTAATGATGAAAGGTGTGGGTCCAATTTCAGTCTTCTACAGGTTGCCAGCCCATTCACCCAGAACCACTTGTTAAATAGGGAATCTTTCCCCCACTGAATGTTTTTAACTGGCTTATTGAAGATCAAATGACAGTAAGTAGCTGGGTTCATGTC
This sequence comes from Galago senegalensis, assembly GCA_963575145.1. NCBI lineage: Eukaryota > Metazoa > Chordata > Mammalia > Primates > Galagidae > Galago > Galago senegalensis. The sequence continues at coordinate 19,041 of CAUYTI010125738.1, forward strand.
TTGGTTCTCTATTCTGTTCCATACATCTACCTCTCTGTTTTTGTGTCAGTACCATGCTGTTTTGATCACTATAGATTTATAGTATGGTCTGAGGTCTGGTAGCATGATTCCTCCTGATTTGCTTTTCTTTCTAAGTAATGTCTTGGCTATTTGAGGGTTTTTTTCCAATTCCATATAAAATGAAGTATTATTTTTTCAAGGTCTTTAAAGTATGACAGTGGTGCCTTAATAGGGATTGCATTAAAATTGGAGATCACTTAGGGCTCTAAAAATAGACCTGCCATTCAATCCTTCAATTCCTCTATTAGTTATATATCCAGAAGACCAAAAACCACTTTATAACAAAGATATTTGCACCAGAATGTTTATTGCAGCCCAATTCATAATTGCTAAGTCATGGAAGAAGCCCAAGTGCCCATCAACCCATGAATGGATTAATAAATTATGGTATATGTACACCATGGAATATTATGCAGCCTTAAAGAAAGATGGAGACTTTACCTCTTTCATGTTTGCATGGATGGAAATGGAACATATTCTTCTTAGCAAAGTATCTGAAGAATGGAAGAAAAAGTATCCAATGTACTCAGACCTACAATGAAACCAATTTATAAGCACCCACACTTCCATATGAAAGTGATAACCCAATCACAGCCCAAGATGAAAGGGAAAGAAGGGGGGAGGGGAGGGGGGACGATTGGTGGAGGGAAGGTAACTGGTGGGACCACACCTATGATGCATTTTACAATGGTACATGTTAAATCTACTAAGTATAGAATATAAATGTCTTAACACAATTAAATAAGAAAGTGTGATGAAGGCTATGTTAACCAGTTTGATGAAAGTATTTCAAATTGTATATAAACCAGCACATTGTACCCCATAATTGCATTAACATACACAGCTATAATTTAATTTGAAAAAAAAAGAAAGAGAATGGCATAACCATGACTGGTTGAGACTAACCAGGATTTACCCATCATCTTGCAAGGGGATTACTTTCCCTCCAGGCTGTAAACCTGAAAAAAAAGGGTGTTCTGTTTGTGAGGATAAAAGGGAGAATGGGTGCTGAGAAGGCCATTTAAGGGATTACCATACCATGGAGGAGGTAAACTCACATAGAAGATTAAATAGCTTGGCTTCCAGGTTTTGACCTCCTACTTGCCTTCAATCCTCCCAAGTGATTCAAATGTCTTTTTATATAAACTATTTTATCTATACAATCCATTCCTGTCTAACAGGAAAAGGCAACTCTCTTCTGTTCTTAGTATCAAACCCTCTCCACTCTGCCTCTAATCATAACAGCCTTTGCCTGCATTTGATTTGAATATTTCATTCAGTCATTTTTTTTGTCTCTACTCTAAATTTAAGCTTCTCTAGTTAATGACCCTTCCTCTAATCCACTTCAAACATTGCTGTGAAGTCCTCTCCCTGAATACGTCTAGTATTCTTCCATCAGACAATTTCCTCTGTGCCCTTGGGAATTCAAGCTCCCTGACACCTTCCTATGGTTTGCACAACTCTGTCTAGGTCCATGCCTTCACTGACCCCTGCCTCTGGCTTCTGTGTGAGGCCCTTTTAAAGAGAGGATGCACCTGTTTATTTCCAGTGTAGCATAATCAGGATGTGGGGGGAGACTATTTGAGTGTTATTTGCAGGCCTTGACTCATGTTCTAAGGCACTCCTCTTTAAGTAGTCCATCTAGATAACCTTTCATCATGTCTTCACAAAAAAATCTGGATAATGACATATTTATCTAGAATATTAGCACATATATCATGTTCTTCCTTCCTTCCTTTATTTTTTATTGAGACAAAATATAAACATATAATTTACCATTTTCATTATTTTTACCTGTACAGTTATACATTTGATTTTTGTGTGTTGATTTTGTATCCTTCAACTTTTTTGAATCTGTTTGTCAATTTTAACATTTTTTTGGTGTGTGTTGCTTAGGTTTTTTTTTTTAGGTATCAGATCATGTTGTCTGCAAACAAGGCTAATTCAGTTTCTTCCTTTCCAATTTGGATGCCTCATGCTTCTTTCTCTTGTTTAATTTCTCCCCAGGGCTAATAATAGTGAAAACAAGCATCCTTTCTCATTTTAGTCCTCAGAGGAAAGGCCTTTCATTTCCCCTGATTTCGTACAACGTTGGCTGTTGAGTTTATCATGTATCGCCTTTACTGTGTTTATTGCTCTATACCTGTTTCGATAAGGGTCTTATCATAAAGGGATGTTGAATTTTGTCAACTTCTCTTTTGGCGTCTACTGAAATAATATATTTTTTTGGTCATGTTCTTTCTTTCCATTCTCATTCTTGGGGACTTCATCATCACCAGTGATGATTTTTAAAACTAGCCCCACATTTTCTATCTTCTAACCCCCTCTCGCCCATCTCCTGACCTCTCTCTGTTTATCCCTTCCTCCATCTCTGTCTTGTTCCCCTTCCCTGTCTCTTTTCTTCCTTCTTGTTTCTCCTCTTTCCCTTTCCCAAAAGTATAATTTTGTAAGTGTATTAGTCACTGTTTGCTTCATTAAAAAATAGTCCAGAACTTGGTGGCTTCAAACAATGAATGTTCCTCACCTAACCAAATGTGTTGATGGGGAATCTGGAAGCTGCTTAGCTGGGTGCTCTGGCTCGTGGTTTCTTATAGGCTGAAGTCAAAGTGCTGGTGAGGGAGAGTCCATGAGAGACCCACTCTCATGACTGGAGGTCTCTAAGATCCACTTCCAAGCTCACTCATGTGGTCTCCTTGCTACATGGACCTTCTGAGGGCAACATGCTTCCCCAAGAGTAAGATTTTCAAAAGAGAAAGAGAAAGCAAGAGAGAGGGCAGAGACAGGGGCTGGGGAAGAGAGAGGGTAAGCGGGAGAGAGAAGGGAGAAGGAGGGAGAGAGGAAAGGGGAAGAAGATAGAGAGAGAATGAACTTAGGAAGAAGCTGCAGTCATCTGTAATCTGATCTTGGAAGTGACATCCCATCACTTCTACTACTTTCTACTCACTACAAGTGAGTCACTAACTGCAGTCCTTAAGGAAGGGGACTCTACGAGGCTGTGACCACCACTAGGGACTGCTGGGCCATTTCAGAGGCTGTCCAGCACAGTGAGTTATGACGTGTGTATACTCACACCATGAAACTCACAGTGCCACAGTCAAGGTACATCTGGCACATCCTTGTCTTTCCGCCACACTTTCTCATGCTCCACTCTAATTCACTCCTTCTACCTACTTGCCCTAGTCAGCACTATTTTAGTCACTACACTATAGATTCATTATCTGACTTCAAATCATACTACAAGGCTCTAGCAACCCAAACAACATTGTACTGGTATTAAGGCTACTCTCATGGTAAGGTTGCTCTCCACATAGACCAATGGGACAGAACAGAGAACCCAGAAATAAAGCCATCTGTCTACAACCAACTGATCTTTGACAAAGCTGACATCAATATACACTGAGGAAAGGACATCATTTTCAATGACTGGTGCTGGGAAAACTGGAGAGCTACACACAGAACCCCATTAAAAAGAGGGCAAAAAATATGAACAGACTGTTTTCAAAAGAAGATAGACAAATGACCAACAAATTTATGAAACTACTCAACCTTACTAATCATCAGGGAAATGAGATACGAGCTTACTTCTATTAGAATGGCTATTACTAAAAAATAAAAAAAAATAGATGTTGTCATGGTTGTGGGAAAAAAGGAATGCTTATGTGTTATTGGTGGAACTGCAAATTGGTACACTGTTTAAAAAAACAATATGGAGATTCCCTAAAGAACTAAAAAACCCATCATTCAATCCGGCAACCCCCTACTGGGTATCTCTCCAAAGGAAAAGACGTCATTATATCAAAAACACACCTGCACCTGTATGTTTATTACAGCACAACTCACAATTACAAGGATATGGAAGCAACACAGTGCCCATCCATCGATGAGTGGATGAAGAAAATGTAGTATATGTACAGGGCACTAGATGGACACAACAAGAAATGAAATAAAGTCTTTTGCACTGACTTGGATGGACCTGGAGAACACTTCTAAGTGAAACAGCTCAGGAATGGTAAAACAAACATCGCATGTGCTTACTAATGAGTGGGAGCTAAATGATGGGTACACATGGCCACACAGGGGTGAGAAGGAAACTAAGTGGGGGAAGGGTGGGAGGTGATGAGAGATAAACCTCACTGATTGGGTACAATGTACACACTCTGGAGAGGTGCTCACTAAGAGCCCTGACTTCAGTATTATACAACTCAGCATCTAACAAAACAGTTGTACCCTCTTAATATTTTGAAATTAAAAAAAATAGAATGAGCATAATGATATGAAATCCATCCATGTTGTTGGTATCAAGAGTTTTTACTTGTTACTATTGAGTAATATTTCATTGTATGGATGGGTATTTGGGATGTTTCCAGGATGGGGCTATAATGAATAAAGATGGTATGAAACTTCATGGTCAAGTCTGTGTGGAGGTGGTGGTTAATTTTATGTGTAAACTTGGGTACCAGCACCCTAGATGTTGCTGTGAAGGTGTTTTTCAGATGCAACTGCCATTTAAATCAGTAGACTTTGAGTAAGCAGGTTACATCCAATTCACAGCACTGACAGATTCCCAGCCTGTCAGCCTGTGCTGCAGATTCAGATGTGCAGCCTCCAGGATGTGAGACCATCACTTCAAATCCACCTCTCTGGTCTGCTTCTCTGGGGAATCTTGACCAACACAGATTTGGGTGCTGAGAGTGATCCTAGAGGAATCAAATCTTAAGGATGAGTTTTCCTAATAGGGTCTGGGATTCTGGAAGTGATTCTCTAATTTTATGACATGTAAAGGATCTGATGATTCTCTTCCCAGTAGTAGGGATTGCCCAGGGCACGATGTGGTGATAGAAGCAAATAAAACATTATCATTGAAACCACCAATTAAATACTTTGAAAAGGCAGGATTCAGGGTGACCATATATTTGATACTTAAGGACATCCTTCTCTCTGTCTTTTTTTTGGGGGGGCATTCATTGAGCATACAAGAATCCAGGTTACAATGATTGCATTTGTTAGGTTAAGTCCCTCTTACACTTAAGGACATTTTTAACAAACTAGTGAGCATGGTGGTATTGGCTAATCCTTCTGACTATGCTACACAACATCTTAGGGGTCTTAAATTTTTTTATTGATTCCTTATTCCTCTTGGCTGACTTCATTATCAGGAAGGCTCTTCCTTTATTCTGGCAAAGGAAATCCCAGATTCAACAGCTTGTTTGGTTTTGGTATATCATCTTTAATAGAGAAAGTGGCTTTTTCCTGATAAAGTTTCAGAGATGACTTGAATTGTCCTAGAGTGGGTTGCATGTCTGTCCCTAGATCAGGGGCCGGGCACCTGGTTACTCCAATTGGCTGGCTCTGGGCCATCAGTCTCCCCTGAAGCTGGAAATCACAGTCAGTTGTATCAGCCCAAGTGGATTTGTGGACTGGGTATTGATCCTGCAAAAGTGATAGAAGAATTCAATAAACAGAAAAAGAGAAAGTGGATCCTAAGCGCCTTCTAGAATGTGTCCAGTTCACTCTTTGGTTTTTCCTTTGCTCTTACCGCGGCTGGCACATGGCTAATTAAAGCCATTCCTGCATTATCAATGTGTGCGAGTACTTTTTGATTCTCCTGCTGATTATAAATCCTGTGGGGGGCAGAAACGTTTATTTTCATCAGTGTATCCCAACAATTTAGCATAATTGCCAGCTTATACTAGTGCCTGACAAATATTCATTACTGTATCGTTTCTATTTAATTTTGTCTAGTTAATCACTCTCTTGCTGAAGCCCTCGTTGTCCCTGAACGTTAGGTTTCCTCCTTTCATCTGAAGCTTTCTTAGGTCTTCAAGGCAAAGTCCTTCTAAAAAATTCATTATTTACCTTTTACAAAGTAATTTCCCTTTCCCCTTCCTGTCTAAGTTTCTTAAAGCAGGAATTAAGACTCTGTGCCACTCCTCTTTCTTTTTCCCACTGACTAAATCCTCACTGTTCTCTTTATTCTCACCAGTTTATCTTCCTCTTGCAAAATCCATTGACCACCACCCGGCTGTGGCCTTTCTTGACCAGCCCCCCTCCTCATTATGGTTCTTGGGTTTCCCTTATTCTGTGAGGTCTGGATCCACCTCCCAAATGGCCGATCTCTTGTTAGGATAGCTACCACGGATACAAGCACTAATGATCTTGCTATTTACAGTTGTTTGCTTCTCATTTTCAGTAAAACTTTATACCTGGATTATTAGAATATTTTCATTAGCTAAACTGTGTATCTTGACAGTCCATTCAAAACCCTGTTAAACATTTTTTGTATTAAAGTCATTTCTCTCCTCGGGAGTTTTCACAGGTCTGCTAAATATAATTCAAACTCTGTGGAAGAGGGCTAGGCCTCCTTTGTTAGCCAGACACCCCCAACCCCTACCCGATGTGTCTTCTCTCTTCCCACACTACCCTGCTCTCTAGGCCACTTTGAGTGGCTCCTACCTAACAACATCCTTTCTAAACTCTGTAATTGTATTCTTTCTATGAATAATATGCAGGTCTCATTAGTTTTCTTCCCGTGTCTTTTGAGGCAAGTCCAACCAACCATCTGTAGTTGCTCCATGAGGCCTTCCCAGACCTCTCCTTCAGAAGCGATTACTTCTGCCTCTAAATGTCAGTAGCATTTGGATTATGCTAATCGGTAGTTTTAGGAACCTGGAGGAGCTGCATTTAGAATGTTAGTCCAGATTCTAGGTGGGCAGAAACAACTGCTCAGTATCTGGCAGATTTCAGGTTTTAGCTCGATAAATATGAGCTGGGCGATTAACAAATACCTGATGTAAAGCCAGCTCTGGAGGGTATAAAATATTTTCCCAAAAGTGCATGCATTGGTCATGAAGAACCCAGATAGATCTTTTCCACGAGTTGTCCCAGAAATAAAACATACGTCATCAGATACTGCTGAGAAATTTTTAACTCTAATTGGCAAGATAAGGAAAATCTAGAACAGGGTGAAACAAGAATAAACAAATCAACTCTGACTCTCCGAAGGCTTGAGAATCCATCAGCTTTCATAGAAGGGAGGTTATCAAAGTACTTCATATAAGCATTCATTTTGGGGTGCTAGTAATTTAGCCATTTGCCCTTTTAATAGGCAAAGGTGTAAACAGAATTACCTGTCATCACTGGTATTATTTACAACAAAGAAATCCACTGAAGCACTTCTACTGTAGATGCTACATTAATTAAGGACTGTAGATGGCAGTCACTTTAATTACAATGTGATAATACTTGAATTAACTGCAATAATCAGATGGCTAAGAACATCATTTAAATATAAAAATAAATTGGAAATACTGTATAGGGGCTATTGGTTTAGTTCTACATTATCAATCCTTTTTCATCAGGGAATGTATTATTAATGGAATCGGCCCTGTAGGCAATGCTAGCCTTTCAAAGCTGCCTTTGTGACCTGCATGTCTTCACCTATTGTCTGCTCTGTGGTAGAGAAAGCGCTCAGCCTCCTTTCCAGGTTCATTCAGTCACCATTCAATCCCAGTTGCTCTAACGAGCCTTCGCCCCCTTTACAGGATCCCTCTGTTCTGTGTTATTTCTGGCTGGCTTTTCTCTTTGGAACTCTGTTCCTGCAGTCCCTTCATGCTCCATGTCCTGCACTGCAGTGGATCTTTGCACATTTCCTCTCCCCACAAGCTGCCTTTTCCAAGCTCAGACTTTTATCATTTATTCTCTCCATCTGCTTTTCAGTTCTGAGCCTGCAAATAATTCTGTCTTTCTGGTGCTACTGCTTGTCCTTTAATCCTAACCACACCTAATTTATGCGGGCACCATTCACATGAAGGCTTACACACTGCATGCATCTCTGTCATCCTCTGGTTGGTTCCTGATTCTGTGTTAGTGAAAGGATTTACTCATATTCCCTGAGGAAACCCTGTTTTTTTTTGGAAGCAAGATTGCTATTTGACGTGTTTCTGAGACACAAGTAAACAAATAAATAAACTATAAACACATACAAACTTTTTTTCTAGGTGGCATTTTAAAATTGTTCTCTTCCTTTTCTTTTTTTTTTTTTTTTTGGTCGGGGCTGGGTTTGAACCTGCCACCTCTGTTATATGGGGCCAGTACCTTAATCCTTGAGCCACAGGCACCACCCTTCTTTTCCTTTCTGTACATCCCAAGGCTAAAGTGAAAGTACTATAAAAACATACAGAACAAAACCACTTAGACCTCCTACCTCTGGGGTTTGCAAGCTTTCTTCATTCCCTTTAAACTTGCCTGGTGGCCTATAACATTCTTCCAAAGGTATAATATTCAACTAGAATATGACATGAGGACCTAATATCTTGAGTTGATGCCACAGTTTTTCTTAATATAGGTGCTGTTTGTTCTTCAGTTTTAAAAAATGCATCCAACTTCTTTTATCATCAACAAATCATTAACCTGGGAAGTTTAATATTTAAACCCATCAATTTAGAGCTATTGTAAATCAAGTCAATGGCTCTAAAATGTTTATGTGGAAGGAAGCGCCTCCTTCCATGAGCAGCATGAGCTGTTCAGACAGCTCCCTTCTGCTCAAGCATCTTGTATGATTGTCTGGTAAATAAGCAAGTGAACGCAAATACACAGGGAGCCAAGCTGCCAATGTGCTTTATTCTGACCTATGGGTCACTCAGGACCTGATCTTTCCTTCAAGAAAAATTGTCCATCAAGTTCAAATACTCAATGGTTAATGTGTATAAAAGACCATCGGGCATTTATATGAAACCCCAAGACGTTTTTTCACTAGTCATCCTAATTTGAAATTTGAATCCATGGGTCGGTCCCTGTGGCTCAAGCGGCTAAGGCGCCAGCCACATACACCTAAGGTGGTGGGTTCTTTTTTTTTTTTTTTTTTTTTTCATTTTCTCAGTTATTGCTTTAAAATGTTCACATTCTACTCTTAGAAAGATTCACCTGTACCCCTATAAGACAAACCTCAAAAGTAATCCCTCCAAACCCCCTCCCTCCGGTGGTGGGTTCTAATCCAGCTCAGGCCCTCCAAACAATAATGACGGCTGCCACCAAAAAAT
>CAUYTI010125741.1:0-25803 GCA_963575145.1 Galago senegalensis
GCTGGGCCAGCTAAACAACAGTGACAATTGCAACAAGAAATGGCCCGGTGTTGTGGCGGGTGCCTGTAGCCCCAGCTACTTGGGAGGCTGAGGCAAGAGAATCGCTTAAGCCCAAGAGTTGGAGGTTGCTGTGAGCTGTGATGCGACAGCACTCTACTGAGGGCATCATAGTGAGATTGTCTCAAAAAAAAAAAAAAAAAAAGAGGAAGGGCTTTATGCCACCCAGGGGAGCAAAAGCTGAGTAGAGTCCACAATGACCTCACTCCCAGATCGGCTCTGTCTTCTTTTTATCTCCAGTCAGAAGTTTCACCCAAGGGTACCTTTCTCATTGGTCAGTCTGAATCAAGCTAGAGAAGCGAGTTGTGGCTTTTAGAGACCTGGAAGCAAGTATTAGTTGCCAGCTCCCAGGAAGTTAAGTGTCTTCACATTCTTAAACTGAGTCACCACAAGGAGAACCTTGCAGGTTTGTCACTGGGGCCTTCTCGAGAAGACCTCTAGTCTCCTGGACACACTTTTCCAGGGTATGCTCTCTCCTTGAGTCTCCCTCACTCTTCCTTTTAAGTTTTCCTATTTCCTCTCTCTTCCTCTCCGTCTCTGTTACTCCACACATTCATCATAATAAATAGGAATAACATGCTCGCCTGAACAGCGCGCAAGAATTACCTCTGAAAGAACATTTGGTGTCACACGACACTTACAGTAACTGGTGACTGAGAACTATCCCGGGGAGCTGACCAGCCAAGAAGAACAATGGCGGAGTAGGGCTGAGGGGACGGATTAGGGCAGAAGCGGGGTCTGCAGAACCCCCGGAACAGGGACATGATGGGGCTCCCCAGAGAGCGGGGCTGCGGCGCTGCCCTCCAGGGACACTCGGGAGAGGCCTGGGACCCGGAAGTGCGTGAATCCCCTACCCGAGTGAGGACTTTAGGGGGCGTGGAGGGAGAGCAGAGGTCACTCCGGGGCTTTACGAGCAACACGGTGCAAAATGGGGTGTCTCCCATACCTGTGGCAGAATGACCGGGGTCAGGATCTGCCTCAGGGCGACTCAGTTCACAAGGAAGAGACTCCGGACGCTCACTGGGACGCGAATTGACTCCGGGCAGAAGGAGCCGTGCGGGGATTTGAGGTCGCTACGGCCCCCCAAATCCCGGTATAAAGGGGCTGGAGATTGGGAAGCAAACACGTAATCGTAAAAAACTCACCGGGACCCGGGATCGCCTTGTTCCAGTCAGCGGCTTCCGGGTCTGCAGGAACCTGCGCAGGAAGGAGAGGCGGGGGATCAGGAGAGCTTCTGGGCTGGCACGGACAAGGGGCGGGGCGTCGGGGCAGGTGGGGCGGGTCCGGACACCGCCTATGCTGTGGGCGTTTCCTCAGGTGCCCAATTTCTTTCTTTCTTTTTTTTTTTTTTGAGACAGAGCCTCAAGCTGTTCCCCCTGGGTAGAGTACCGTGGCATTACAGCTCACAGCAACCTCCAACTCCTGGGCTCAAGCGAGTCTCTTGCCTCTGCCTCCCAAGTAGCTGGGACCACAGGCGCCCGCCACAACGCCCGGCTATTTTTTTTGGGTTGCAGCTGTCATTGTTGTTTGGTGGGTCCGGGCTGGGGATTCGATCCCGCCACCTTAGGTATACGTGGCTGGCGCCTTAGCCGGTTGAGCTATAGGTGCTGAGCCTAAATGGCTTTTTAGATTATAGGTATGAATGTTAAGAACTGTGTACAAATTGAAATGTCTATTCTGATCCTCATCACAACCAATAAAATCTCAATCACAAAAGAATCTTTTGAAGCACATAGGGAAAAAAAGATCAGGTTAACTGATGGAGGTGGCCAATATAGGTGGTTCTACTGCAATTATGAAACAATCACTCTGCCCAAAGCCCTGATCTAGTCAGAGGCTGTACTCAGGCTCTTCTGGGTATTATATAGATGGAGAACCCAACAGATGACAGTGCTAGTTTAGTAGGCTGAAGGTAAGAAGGCAGCACTGGGGCACACCAAGAATCAGTGGGGACTGTCTATGGCAGGCCAATCTTCAAAGCTACCAGATCAAGGATGGCACCGTTTAGTCCTTATTTTAGGGTTAGAAGAAAAGCAATTTATTACTCTATCATCAGAAAGTAAAGCAAAACAAACAGATAAAATCTTGTTAAACAAAAGATAACCCAACCACAAACCTCTGACAAGGCACAGATAATCCAGCCAGAGGAAAAAAACCTATTCATCAACTTTTCCAGATTACACTTTAAACTATTCCAAGTGAGGAGCTAGTACATCATTTTCTATTGTAGCATATAAATCTTCATACTTTCATATACATTCTAACTTAGTATTTCCAGAACTCCTAATAAGAGCATATGGAGTCAATTTAACATGCCAGAAAATACAATAGTTAAATATGATAGATAAGAGTCTCATTTTGTGGCCCTCAGTAGAGTGCCCTGGCATCACAGCAACCTCTGGCTCTTGGGCTTAGGTGATTCTCTTGCCTCAGACTCCTGAGTAGCTGGGACTATAGGTGCCTGCCACAAGGCCCGGCTACTTTTTGGTTGCAGTTTGGCAGGGGCCAGGTTTGAACCCACCACCTCAATATATAGGGCCAGGGCTCTACTTAGTGAACCACAGGTGCCGCCCCCTACTTTCTATCAATATAGCAGGTGTAACTCTACCTTTTAGTATTTGGGAACCAAAACATGAATGCACAACAGAATGACAACTATGTATCAGTTATACTGGTGAACACAAATCCACAATTTTTGTAAGAAAAACACCTCTAATACTTCACTGAGAAACCACACAAGGATGGTTACTTCTTCCTGGAAACACCTAAATATAAATTTAAACCAATAGTTTTCAAACCTTTTATTTTCTTAAATGCAGTGAAATCTTTGTTTCCAAAGGAATCTTAGGTGCAATACAAAAAAGGTTAAAAAAAAAAAAGGCTAAAAGGAAGAAGAAAAAGTTTCTGCTCCTAAACATCTCTCTGAAATACTAACTAGTGTAAATGGAAGCCCCTGATGTAAATTTATGCAAAAGCAGCAGTCTACTGAAATCTGGGTGGGCCTAGTGGACAATTAACCAAAGTAGACTGCTACAAAGAAATTCCAGTAGTTCACTGAAAATCTCTCAAATAAAATTAGTCAGGTCAGAATATTAAGTTATAGGGAGTCTACAGTAAACTGAAAGGATCAGAACATAAAGTTTTTATACTGTGGTGATGTCTTTTTAACATTTCTACATTAAAGTTGCAAAGAGGGCAGGCCATGGCTCACACCTGCAATCCTAGCCCTCTGGAAGCCTAGAAGGGAGGATGCATGAGGCCAGGAGTTCAGTATTGGCCTGAGCAAGAGCAAGTCATGTGTCTGCTAAAACAGGAAAAAAATCAGCCAGGAAAGATAGTGCACACTTGTCCTAGCTATTTGGGAGGCTGAGGCAGAAAGACTGCTTGAACCAGGAGTTTAAGGCTGCAGTAAGCTCTGATGATGACACTGTACTCTACCTAGGGTGACAGCAAAGACTCTGTCTTGAGGGAAAAAAAACTTGTAAAGAAAAATAGGCTTTTACAATGAATGGAATCAAAGGCTGGAAATGATGCTAGTACTGAAGAAAAATGGCAACATTTTCTAAGGTAATAAAAATTAGGGAGACCTTCAAGCTACACACATTTCATTTTTGGTAACTTCAAACCAAGTTAGTATGTGAAATTCAGACCCTTAATGCTTAAAACAAAGTACCCCCTCCAATTAATGCTGAAGCAAGAATTTTTATATAAAGACCTTATTGCCCCCACTGAGGCTTTAAAGAGACTTCTGAACTTTCTTTAAACCAATAATCTAACTAAAAAATGTTAAGTTACGCTGTTAATTTTCTAAGAGGGACACTGAGCTGCCCCCTACTTTCTTCTTCAAGAGTCTCAGACCATCAATTAATTTCATTGCTATCTGTAATGTCATTTTTTTTAGATGGGGGGGTAAGAATAGATCTTGTGGTAGCTCTGTGTAAACATTTAGGACCTGTTAAGGCAAAAAGTATTTAGGCTGAAAGAAAATATTTCTGTATTTATTCATTTTCTTTCCTTTCTATCTTTCCCTCAGCAACAATTTTAACACCTATCTACATTACTCATTGAAACAAACTGTGGTCACAGTAAAACTCTTTTTATAACCAATACATCCTTCTTTTTCCTGACTATTCTAGGATCTACATCTGAAGTGGTGAACACAGATACTTTATTTGCTTTTAGTGTTATCACTAAGCCCTACATTTAAATCAAACCAATTGCAAAAACCTTTCTAAGTTTAAAAAAAAAAAAGTCTTATAAAGCCTTGCTAGAACAACCCTCCAATCCGGAAGCAACCACCCCAACTCATTTTTTTCCTAAAACACACAGCCCTGAACAGAAGCAGCTTATTTTCCATTTTCCTATAAGCTTGGGCAAAAGATTTTCCAGATGCTCCAAGTCTCCATAGAAAGAAAGCTCTAATAATGTTTGTTCCTTTTCCTCTCCTCCATAATTCTCAATCCCAGAGAACAGGTAATTCTGACATCCCAAAGGGTAGGATACTCTTCTGGATTAGTAGATAAAACTGTAGCAAGACAGTGGTAATAAAAGTTTAGTCTCCTTTTTCCTTTTCTTAAGCTTATTTGGAAAATGTGCAGTAGTAGCACTGAGGCTAAAAAAAGTGAAAATGTTTTGCAAATGATGACACACTTGTACTGAAAGCTAACATTAGATAATGAACATCAATTACATTGCTTAGGATAATCGTATCAGAACACTCTTAATAAAGACTAGCAGCAGGCAGGAAATGTAACCAATATTTGGTTTCTTCTGTTCTTAACTACTAACTGTACTAGACTTTTACTGTCCTCTCAGTTTGATAATAAAAGGCACCCAACTAATTCAATACAACATCAAATAGAAAACTGCCTCCACAAAAAAACCCACATTAATTTTCTTTAAGTTCTTAACCACAATTATTAAGTTCCTTATAATTAAGTTTAACTTACCTACTTCTTTCCATAGGGAGACTAAATTTATGCAAGGAAAAATGATCTACTTATCTAAATAACAGCATTTTTATAAAAATGTTTAGTCAAAGGAGCATTTCTTTCCACTTTCTATAAATAATGTGTGAATCCCTTCTACAAACAACCCTCCTGTAAGAGTCTATTTCTCTGCCTGATCACCTCAATTTTAAGGGAGAGTACAAAATCCTATCAGGCTGAGGCAGCTCATTCCACATTGAACAGCTCTGTTCACAAGTTTACTCTTGTCTATAGAAATCTAATTCCTTAGTTATAAGATAGCCTTTCAAATTGTTAAAACACTTTCCCTTCCTCCCAGTTAACCACGCTTAGTTCTTTTCACCATTCTTTCTGTGATCTCATAGGCCATTCTCCAACATATGGGTTCTAGTTTGTCAATCTCCCTAGTGCCCTTAAATAAACAATTATTACAGATGTGATATACACAGCAGACGGTCAAGTGAAACAATACTACTATAATTTTGGATATTATTTTTTAAAATTATTGCTCCTGAAAAGTGTATTTTAGTAGCAACCATTTCACACATAACAATTTTTTAAAAATATACGGTGCCTTTTTCAGTATTAAATGGTTTAGCTGGTGAGAAAAAAGATACTCTGAATTGAATCTAAGTAACAGCTTCTAGCATCTTCTGGATGGTAGGGACTCAAGCATTCTGTTTCCAAAGTAATAAACCCAAATGTCCAATATACACCTTAGGAAAGGCAAAAGATTGGGACTCCTTTTCCAAATCACAAGATTACCTGCTATGAGAAAGCAGAACTCTGAACCACAGAAAGAAACCAGGGGGGCCCAACCTAAACTCTTCGCATTTACACACTAGCAGCTGAAGGGAAGCAACTGCTATGTCTGTAAGGGAGATGCATCTCAAAGCCACCCTGCAGAACAAGGATGTAGCACTCCTTCCCTTACACATGTAGATGAAGCTCTGATCTCTGATATTCATTAAAAACAAATTATGTACACAGGAACACATATGAAAGTGCCAGGATTTCAAAACCCAAGGTTGAATGAAATAGTCTTAAAATATTAAAATGCTCAGTCAAATCAGCTCAAGTGGTGATACAGAAGTTAAGAATATGTACACACCTCACCTGGGGTCATTCAGATGCTCCTATCACATCCAGAGAAAAACTTCAACAAAGCTCTCACTTACTCTTCCCATCACCATGGACCAACAGTCAGTAGAGTCACAATAGAGGGATCGTTTTCTATCCAAATCATAAAGGTTATATTTTGTAAAATGAAAACCACAAACCTAGTAGCTTTAAATAACATGACTGCATTTGAAAGAACAAATGTAGCATATGTTTCTCCTTTATCATCTTTAACATTAATGACCCACCATTAATACTTTAAGCATGTGCTTCCCAAAGTCCCTTGGGAAAAAAACATACTCAGATAACCTTTTTGTTTTTTTGGAGGGAAGAGCTGAGTTGGTAGGAGAGGCTAGTTTGCTCTCAACTATCTCCAGGTTCCCTTTTCCCAAATAAAGATTTTTCTGTTATATAAGCAGAAGAAATAAGCATGTACGTCCACACAAGAACTTGTACAGAAATGTTATCAGCAGTATTATCTACAACATCTCCAAAGGAGAAACAATTCAAATCTCTATCAACTGATGGATGGATAAATAAAATGTAGGATATGATTGGGCTATGAAAAGAAACGAACACAGATACACATTCCAACATAGAAGAACTTTGAAAACATGTCAAGTGAACGAAGTCAATCACAAAAGAACAAATAGTTTCTGATAGAGTAGTCAAATTGATAGACAGAAAGTAGAATGGCAGCTGCCCGGGTTGGGGGGGAAGGAGAAATGGGTAGCTACTGTTTAATGGGTACAAGAGTTTCAGTTTTGCAAGATAAAAATTTTTTTCAAGATAGATGGTGGGGATGATTGCAGAACTATATGAATGTACTTAATGCCACAGAATTGTAACACTTGAAAAATAGCTACAATGGTAAAGTTTATGTATACTTGTACTGCACTTAAAAATAAATTTAAAAAAATGTAGCTACTGGGAAATGTAGCTACTGACTATGGAAACAGAGAAAGTCTGCTTGTAATTATAATAGCAGGATAATTTGGGTTCAAGATCAATGGCATTTATCACTGATGGGTCTTCTTTACCAAAACTATGAATATTAAATAGTTGTTAAGATTCCCTGGAATAAGACAGATCCTCTAGAGCAGAGGTTCTCAACCTATGGGTTTCAACCCCTTTGTAACAATGAAAATACATCCTGCATATCAGATATTTATATTACGATTCATAACAGTAGCAAAATTACAGTTATGAAATTGCAACGAAAATAATTTTATGGTTGGGGGTCACCACAACATGAGGAACTATATTAAAGGGTTGCAGCAGTAGGAGGCATTAGGAAAGTCGAGAACCACTGCTCTAGAGCAAGTTCCAGGATGTAACACAGAACTTTTTTTTTCTTTTTGAGACAGAGTTTCATGTCGCCCTTGGTAGAGTGCTGTGGCGTCACAGCTCACAGTTGAGCGATTCTCTTGTCTCAGCCTCCCAAGCAGCTGGGATTACAGATGCCTGCCACAACACCTGGGTATTTTTTTGTTGCAGTTGTTATTGTTGTTTAGCTGGCCCAGGCTGGGTTCGAACCTGCCAGCCCTGGTGTATGTGGCTGGTGCCCTACCCATTGAGCTATGGGTGCCACCAATACAGAACTTTTAAGACCATTTTGGACATTAAATGAGTTCCTCTATGATAATACTTTGTTGGAACTTTAACGGTGGTCTTCAAACCTTCAACAAGGTTAGAAAAATCTTGGTAGAGAGCTGAATTTCTTGGCAAATGTGCCCCACTCCAAGAGGTTACAACAGTGTAATGTTATCACTTTGGGCAATAAAAGCTTTAATTCATTCTGCCTTAATGAACAGATTTAATACAACTGGGCTTTCATCAATGAGCTATACTTTTTAATTTTGCAAAATTGAGCATGTGGCAGTACAGAAAAGTTCAAAGAATTCCCCTGTGTTAAATTTTCAAATCACCATAAATTTCTTTCAGTTATAAGAGTAGAACTGTAAAGGCGAGAGGGCCTAGGAAAAATAGAATGAGAAGCTTGTGAACGGCAACAGAATGATTAAAAATTTAATTTTAGCACTTTAAGCAAGTTTGGTTTTCTTTCATGGTGGTGTAGTAACAAACCAACAATCTGATAATGTAAATAAATAGCATTATTCATCATATTATCACCAAAATTATAATCACACTGTGCTTAAAAGTTTTATTTTAAATGTTCATCGCAAGTGATCTCAGAGCTTCAGTAAAATATGACCTGAAATAACTGATACAGCTGAAAAAGAGGCACTTATGCCTTTATGTTATCATCATTACATATCATCTTTCGGGGGAGGGGGGGAACCTGCAGCTTTAAGATCATATCTGGCCTTCTAAGTCCTTAAGTGTGACCTTTTGACTGAATCCAAATTTTAACAGAACAAACTCTATTAGAAGGGGTGCAGCAAAGAAGAAACTTTCCTTGCCTCCTTTGATACTTAAAAAAGAATCTTGAAATCAGAAGGTAAAGATTCCTTACTCCTGGAACAGAACCCCTTAAAAATAAGCAGCAGACCAACAGTGTCACCTCACTGTTAAGACAAAGAAGAGATCTTTCTCTCTCTCTCACTCCCTGCTCTCTTCTCTCTCTCCTCTGTCTCCTCCTCATCTCTTCTCCTAACTTTCTTTCCTCTTCCTAATATGAATCTATACTTTTATATGTATGTATGAAAAAGACCATGTCCATTAAAAGGACGTTGCTTAGTTTTTCCCCCTCTATTGTATGTTTCGCTTAATACCTATATTAATGGCTGGTACAAAGCAAGCACCCAATAAATGGAGGCCAAATGAATGAGTCCCTGCCCAGAAAAAAAACTTGCAGATACAACAAGATGTGTCACAAACGAAGTGCTAGGAGGCTTCACTAGAAGGAGAGCTCATTCTCAGCAGAAAGGGAGAAAATAGTTACTGAGCTTGGGCTACTAAGTTAGGTGGAGAATCTGCATTTACTGCAAAAAAACTTCTGGCACAGTTCCAGAGGTGGAAACCAAGTTCTAGGAACTACTGTAAAGAATCAGGATAGCTGCTATGTCAAGCTTCTGAGTAATAATGAATGACAAGGTTAGAAAGGCAGGGTGAGGATAGAAAGCTAGAGTGCCACCATGTCCGGTAGGCACTGAAGATGTGCTGCAGGTATTGAAGCAGAGAGGTAATAAGATTCTAATAGCACTTTAAGAGGATTAATCTGGTGGTGTTCAGCAGGTTCCATAAAGTCTGGAACCAGTCAATTAAGAAGGGTGGACCTTCTAGGACCAGACCTAGCCAACATCAGAGTCACCTGAGATTGCTTACAGCCATTGCAAACCTACTCATTCTGAAAGGTCTGCAAAACCACCACTGCCTCAGGTAGTAAGACACTTAAAAGGTAAAAGCAAAAACAAAAGGCTCAAAGGTGAAGCCTACAACCTAAATCAAAATTTGTGTTTTCCAGTAAGACTATAGTATTAGTTTCAATGGACAAAAACTTACCTAACGCCACATTTAAACATTTTTTTACCTCATACTTTCAATCTTCCATAGTAGGAGGTAGATTTACATAGCACAGGAAAAGCTTTCCTTTGCTAGAAAAGATGGTAAGATGTGATGATCCACCCTAGAGCTCCTAGGACAGATGTATGTTTAAATCCTTGCTCTGCCATTTACTAGCTTTGTGGCTCTAAACATTTTCCTTAATCTCTGGAGGTCTGTCTTCTTATGGTGCACACATATAACCAGGACACTATCCCATTATTCAAATGTCAGAAGGATTAAATGTGATGGTGCAAGTTAATGGTTAAAGCAGTTATCACTGTTTACTCTAAATGAGATCAGATAATGAAAATCACTTTAAAAAAATCCTGAGTTCACACCAGGATGTAACCTTTTAAAAAGCTTGGAATTTTATTCCCAAGAATCACATGTGGTTGCCATAACAACATCTGTTCCTGTACACATAATGTGCACTCATACTTACACATACAGTGTTTTTGTACAATACTTTAAATACATCTGTGTGAGTCATTCAAGCTAGAGTTAGCATACTCTTAACTTTACAAGCTCAGCGGCACTTAAAATTCTTCTGCAACAGAACACGTAGAACTACCTTAAATAAACCTAGGTGACTTATAGTTATGTAGACATATAAAAGTGTAATCTAGATTTTGCATATTTTATGTTTTAAAAAATACATGGGTCACTTTTAAGATTTTCAAACTAGTAGACCAGTGTCCCCAACTAGGAAAATGTGTTGTTGCTTATGCTGCTACCTGAAGTATTTATTACATTTCAGAAAAAAACCTTCGCTGTGCCCCAGAATTTCTAGCACACCAAAGGAACCAACTGTCTTCAGGCTCTACTGTTTAAGATACATATATAGGTGGAGGAGAAGATGATGCCTAGAGGACAAAATGAAAGCTAGGCAATCAAGAGGTCTGGTCCCGTAAACCTTTATCAGTTTAAGAGCTCACATAGTATTTTATGTAGGTGGAGAAGATACCTCATTGCTTAAAAAACAAAATAAGATGGAAGACATCTCATACCAATCTACATTTAGGGAGTGTAAGGTGGGGAGCACCTCCCAATTGTCTTCATTTTGAATATTGCAGCAAGGGGAGGGAAAAGCAAGGGATGGGTAAATTCACACTCCTTGGGTACAGCACAGACTATCTGGGTGTATAAATTTGACTCAATCTGTACAAAAACAAAGTATGTAAATAAAACATATGTACCCCCCCTAATATTCTGGGGTAAAAAATACTGCAAGGAAGGGACACAGTATAAACATCTAGTCCAGCATTCTGTTGCCTACTTAAGAACTCCACAGGCTTAGAACCACATGCTGCCTGTATTAAGTGGACAACCTGACTTAAGAGAAATGTGAAAAAGGTAAATAATCCACAAGTGGGCCTAAGAGAACAAATGTATCCACTTATAATTATTCCAGAAGAACACTATGTCTTTGCATAAGACAAAAAGTTATCTTTATTTCTTCATATAAAATTATCACACTCTATCAAATCTACTCCAGGCTGGTGTAGTAGCTCATGCCTGTAATCCTAAGACTTTGGAAGGCTGGGGCAGAAAGACTGCTTGAGCTCAGGAGTTCAAGACCTACTCGAGTTAAGAGTGAGACCCCATCTCTATTAAAAATAGAAAAATTAGCTGGGCATCATGGCGACTGGCTGCAGCAAGAGGATCACCTAAGCCCTCTTAGGGTTGCAGCAATCTATGACGACACCACTGCATTCTACCCAGGGTGACAGAGCGAAACTCTGTTACCAAACAGAAACAAAAACAAAAGCCCAAGCAAGCAAACAAACAAACAAACCACTCCCCCCCCCACTACTATCCAGAAGTAATTTTCCCACAGTAATACAATATTAATTTTTCTCACCATTCTTGAACAAAATAATTTATTTAAACCATGTTCTTAAGTTTTTCTAAGCCATTTCTGAGATCAAGGCTTAGACATGTCAGCTCACTTCTTTCACAAGAGCAAGGATTGTTAACCATGGACTTAAACCTGTAATTCCAATCCAAAATGTTAGTAAATTCTACTATATTGGCTCGGCGCCTGTGGCTCAAGCGGCTAAGGCACCAGCCACATACACCTAAGGTGGCAGGTTCGAATCCAGCCCGGGCCCGCCAAATAACAATAATGGCTGCAACAAAAAAATAGCCAGGCGTTGTGGCAGGCGCCTGTGGTCCCAGCTACTTGGGAGGCTGAGGCAGGAGACTCACTTGAGCCCAGGAGTTGGAGGTTGCTGTGAGCAGTAAAGCCATGGCACTCTACCCAGGGGGACAGCTTGAGGCTCTGTCTCAAAAAAAAAAAAAAAAAAAAAATCTACTA
Organism: Galago senegalensis; assembly: GCA_963575145.1. Lineage (NCBI taxonomy): Eukaryota > Metazoa > Chordata > Mammalia > Primates > Galagidae > Galago > Galago senegalensis. The sequence goes on from CAUYTI010125741.1 coordinate 11,968, forward strand.
TATTTCCACTAGGTAGAAATCTCATCAGATACGTCAGGTTTCAAGAGACTCACAAAGTTCTCAAGTCACCAGCAAAGGACAGCTTTACAAATTTTCATGGGAAGCACAGGTTTTCATAAGCTCTTGAATGGAACATGAAGGGTTCAGAAAAAGAAATGGCAAAAGCCACCAATTATCTGTCTAAGCAAAAATAACTGTTCAGAGAAGAGACAGAACCAGACTGCCCTAAACCAAAACACTGGGAAAAGCAACAGCACCACAAGCAAAGTTTCTTTTATAGTTATATAGGTAACTTCAAACCAGAGATATGCTACTTCAATTAACTTCTACCTATACAATTTACACCATACTCTGCTCCTAAGGGCATGGCCAACTTCTTTAACTGTGAAGCCCACTGGGACCCTGAGGGTAAACTGACATATAAGCGCTAAATATCATTATGAAGCATTTATTTGCATCTGCATTAGCCAATTAGCTCACAGAAGCACTATAAACACCTGTGTTCAAGCACAGTACTAGGAAACAGCCCAGACATAAACTCTGTGGCTCACTTTATCATTGTATGTAGTAGTGCCTTGATTCCCCTACTTGTGAAACAAGACAGTCCTGAGAGAACTGAGAACCGTTATAAAGTGCAAACCATCAATATTATTTTACACCAAAAGGCCAGCAAGGAGGCCTCCACACTTAAAACAGTACATCCTTATTTAAGGCATCACAGTCACATGAGAAGCAACTCAATTACAAACCTATTCCCTTATTAGACAGAGTATTTATTTATTTATTTTTTGAGACATAGCCTCAAGCTATCACCCTGGGCAGAGTGCTGTGGCATCACAGCTCACAGCAACCTCCAACTCCTGGGCTCAAGTGAGTCTCCTTCCTCAGCCTCCCAAGTAGCTGGGACCACAGGCGTCTGCCACAACGCCTGGCTATTTTTTTGGTTACAGCCGTCATTGTTGTTTGGAGGCCCGGGCTGGATTTGAACCCGCCACCTTAACCACTTGAGCCACAGGCGTCGAGCCCAGAATATTTATCTGTGACAGTCTCACTTTGCTGCCCTGGTAGAGTGCCATGGTCTCATCATAGCTCACAGCAACCTCCATCTCTTGCACTCCAGTGCTCCTCCTGCCTCAGCCTCCTAAGTAGCTTGGCCTTGCTTGTACCACTGCACCCGCTGTGTGCAGATTTATTTTTAATTGTTTTCAAGTTAAATCTTTAATTTAAAATTTAAACCATGGTCTATGTTCAGAGTAGTCTTCATAAATTCTATCCAAAGTCTCCTATGTTGTCTTATTTCCCAGGCCTTTATTCTGGAATACTGCCAAAATTCTTGAGCAGTTCCAAGATTTCTAGCTGCTGTCCTGAAACTAAGCTAGGGATCAATACTACCAAGGAGGCTTTTGAGTGCAATAAAGTACTCTTAAAGGCATGGGACAGTGAATTCATACATAGAGAGGAGAGAATCTAGAACTGAAGTAGTGTTAAAATTCTGAATTTTTCACTGATTAAAATAAAAATGTGCACCCCCGGTCAAAACTGTCACTTTATGTAGTTGGCTCACATTTTACCTGTGACTTCATATATGCAAGTATTCCTCACATACTCAAATCCATATAGTACATCCCAATTTCAGAAGATAAGAAGAGCTATCTCCTTTCAGAGAAGCAAAATATGGATTCTCACTTAAGTAGAGCCCTAACCTGGCATGTGGCAAAGATGGATCATGACAAAACACAGGTGTAAGGAATACTAAGACACTGAGAGACTGAAGGAATATGTTCAGATACATAAAAATTAAGAAATGTAAAATCATGGGTATGGAAACCAATGAAGCCCTCTCAGCAACACTGATAAGCTAAGTAAGTTGAAAACTTGCATGGGTCAATCAGAAAGGATGCTGTTGACCGTGTTTCTTGGAAGTGACACAATGGACTATAATATAATCTGTCTCAAAATTTTCATAGTGACCCACATATAATCACCTTCCCTTTTCGTTCTAATTAATAAGATCAGGCAAGCTATAACAAAAAACCATGAGGTCACAGTGGCCATGCATGCTGAGCAAAACAAGGATGGCTTATCTTATGAAGTGTCTCAATGATCAAGGTGGAAAGTGATAATGTATAAATAAGAAAATTAGTGTGGGGCTCTGGTTTATACCAGTTTCAAACACCAACTTTCCAAACTAAAAACATGAAAGTATAGCTGATACTGATGCACATCAGTAAAATATAGCATTTGCTTCACAGTTAATACCACAAGTTCTTCTAAAAACAGGGGAGGAGAAAAACTATAAGTTTTTGTGATGCCAATAACAAGTCAAGCTCTGTGAATCTAACTGCAATTAAATTATTTAACACAGGAGAGCAATGTTTCTCTTAATGTACTATGTATATGCCTCTTAGGCATACGAATGAAAGTTCAACTCCCCTGAAAGTATTTTACCCCATTAACAGATATTACAACATTCTTTTAAAATAAAATTCCTTAGAAAGTCCAAGTAGCTAAATGCACAGCATCATTCATGGGCACTTCAGTGTAAACCATGAATTAGCTCATGGTCTTAGAAAATAAAGATTTATTTTTTGTTCTTTTTTATCATTTCAAAAATGTTTATGTCACTAAGATTTAAACAGGATATTTAAAAAAATCTATAAAGTCTAATTTTGGAAGTTTTCCTACACTTAAATGTACTGTTCCCAAACTACCTCTCTAATACCGAGACATTTTATTTGTGTTTCCTAGTATGACAATCGTTTCCAACACTAAACCACCTAACTGTGCTTTGTGTGTACATACATATCTACCTCCATTAATGGAACCAATCTGACAAAGTCTACTACATGTCACTTACATGATTCGGCTGAAGGTTTTTCCTCTATTATACCAAACATCCCCATTTTCTCCTTTATAACAAAACAGCTCTATCTTCCTTATTAAATTGCAGTTTTCACAATTAAATTTGTAGTCAACCAGCATCATCTTAAATAAACAACCAACATACTGCTGAATGTTTTAATTTTTAAAACATTAGAATTATTTTTAATACTTTTAAAATTTCTAAGTAGTTACAAAGGAAAGCAACAATTTCACACATGGTGTATCTTTATCTATGCATTTAGTAATCAAATATACATGACAAGTAATATACCTGTGTATGTTATAATGAAAATCAAAATTTTCACTTGACAAAAGCCTACTGGTTGGTTACGTGCAAGCAATGCTGTTTAACATGGTGAAGTATTATTTTAATATAAATAGTGTTAGAACTTTTCCTATACTCTGGTTTAAGGGAAAGACATTTAAACAAATTCACAGTGGGCCTCTTTAAAATCAATGACTTTTAAGACTGGGAGGGCAGGGGTCTTTAAGAAACTCATAGCCCAATCTCCTGTATTTTCTATAGAGCGATTAATAATCAAAATCAAAGATATTGCTAGTTTCAATACATAGCAGCTCCTACTAAGGCAGTCTTAGAAAATGTTCAACAAGGGTGAAGATAAAGAAGGAATTTCTATTTAAAGTTTAATTAAACAGAATACCTAATTCCCACATTCTAGTTAACTGAAGACTTTTACTAAATATAATGTTAAGAAATTCTTAAAGTTTATCTACTGCAAATCCCAATCTTCAAGCCCCATTATTTCACTTTTATTCCCTCAAGTATCCAAACCATGAAAACTTTGAAACTCTACAGAATACATGCTTTACATGTGAAGAGTTCATAGCAAGACTTCCTTTAAAGGGAAAATGATTATTTACCACTAAGGGCATCATTCAACACTGTGTCTGATTTGTAGCTAAGGAAAAAAACGCCGTCACAAACTATATCTTAAACATAGCCTCAAATATGTTAGAATTTATGTACCTAAATCAAACACCAAATATAGGTCAAAATTATCTTTTTTACAAATACTAAATAGTATTTTAAAATTACAAACAATACCATTTAATACCTAATTCTTGTAATTACTAAAAAATTGTTATACCAATGTGGATAGTCTCTAGTGAAATATCTGTACCATGCTGCCTCCTTTTCGCTCATCAAAATATTACTTGGTAGCAGTTAGACAATAAAAAATTCTCCTTTAAGCACCAACTGGTTAACTATGTATCAAAAAATACACTCATTCAGTTCCCCACAATCTTATCTTGATGTATCTATATAAGATACTTGTAACAAAGTCTTAAAATTACCCTTAAGTATTAACAACCCCTCAATCTTTGGTAACAAGAACAAGTTCATGGAAAAGCGTGTTCTCATCAGATCTTTAAGGCTTTTAGAAGCTTAGCAACTCCTAAGATAGGGTCATCAAAGTAACAGTAATTGAGTACTCAATACACTTTATATACAAGGGTACAGAATGCAAATCATTCCAATTCTAGCAACTTAAATTTTTCTCTTAAACAAGCCATAAGTCATTTCTTATGTTCATAAGTGTTCAGAACTCATTACTGAAACTAGCTCTAACCGGTTCCTTGAGGAATGTGGCTAGGCTGAAATTTTGGAAGGACAGGCTTTGGTGGTGACCAAGGAGAAAGGAACTCTCTGGCTTCCCTGTTGGTATAGTTCCCACCCTCCAAAATGAATATACCCACCGGTGTGAATTGACAATGTGGTCCAAAGAGCAAGGCAGGAAACGGAGTCCAGATCCTCAAAATGGTAGTACAGGGCATAACCACTAGGCCACCTATCAGTTCAGTACAAAAAGTACAACCCTGTGCATCATGGTGCAAAAGCTGGGGCCTAGGTTTCGCATTGTGCATCTCACACCTATGGAAATAACAAGAGGAGTAAAATCTATAGAAATCAACACACCCTAAGAAGGTGGGTGTTTACAGAAGATTGGTGTCAACTGTTTTGCAAAGGTGGTTGGCTACTGAGATAATGGCAATTATAAGTTCAAAGTTGGAAGGAAACAAAACTTTATAACCAACACTGTTGAGTGTGACAATGAAGAACTCAACATGAGTTTGATTGTTTACCAACAAGCCTTTGCAAATCATGTCACCCATCTACATGCTCATGAAAATTGCTACCCCACAAAAATCTAACATCCCTCAAGAATAATTTTTAACTATCAGAGTTAGAAAGATTTGGGCTATGAAGAAGGAAGTTAATCAGCAATCCCCAAACCTGTTAACACTCAGGTTTTAAACGTTCCCCTTTACCACCACTTAGGAAAGACATGGTGACACATTCAAAGTTTAAGGTGGAAGAATTCCAGAATTCCATAGAAAGGGAATCTGTGGACAAAGAATGTGCCAAGGTGATCTGTCAAGAACAAATGTGGATTGTCTGAGGGTCAACAGTTTGGAAAAAGTAAAAAGAGAAAACTTCTAAAATGCAGGGTCGATTCTTTAAAATCACAGCTCTTGACTCACTTAATCCTTCGCCATGTTGCTGTCAGCTCACCAACTAGAATGTGAGTGTGTCTTGCTGGGCCCATTTTCCCATGGTCTGTAGAAGGCGCTGTGAAGCACATCCTGTTCTAGCTCTGGGGCCCTTCCCCCCTCTGCAGCCTTACCCAGTGCAGAGAATGCGCCCCCTACTGACACTTACACTCATTGCCTTTAGCCGACTTGGCTGCGGTGCATTTTGGGTGGGGGCTGGTATTTTCTTCATGGCCATAACCCAGAAGCAACAATGCAGATTTATAAAGAAACTGTATCAAGCTACCCAAGAGATTTTTTTGTTTTCATTTTGAAGGTTCAAGACACAGGCACAAGAAGCATCAGGGATGGGAACTGGGTGTGTGGGAATGGACAGCTTTAAAATGGCAAACACAGGAAACAGTTTACTTCTTTTTCCCTCCTATGCCTTTGTCTGTGAAATGGGGTTATGTCAAGAACTGTCCAGAGAAACTCGTGAATGCAAGAACATTAAGAAGATTTAGTGTGGGGGTGTGTGTGGCTAAAAAAGATATGGACCTAGAGTCTGGTCTTGAACAGAAGAGGAAGAGAAGCAATCGCGCCTTTTCCAGCAGACAGGCATCCAGGTTGGGGGGGAGGGGAAGGCAGGCAGGCAGCCCAGTGGAAAGAAGAGGTGAATAAGTGGGTGTTCAAAGAACTGATCCCCATTCATTGCATTAAAAAAAAAAATCTTTCCCTAGTTTTCTAGATTTCCATCTTCTAGCATCTTACTGCAAAGTTGGGGCTCAGAATGCTCTTAAAAGGTCGTGCTGACCAGAGAGCTGAGACTGAGAAAAGAGGGTGGTGGTGGACTGTGGTCAGGATAGGAGGGAAGCTGGCACGTTGGGGAAGGAGGATTGCACAGGGGAGGCAAAGACTTTCACTCCGTGCCATGCACGCTCCCCGCCCCCCAAGTCAGTCCCCCTCCCCCAGCCGAGGGTGGGCAGACCTGGCAGAAGGCTTATTCCAGGCATGGGGGTATGCGTGGGGGGCTTGTGGGGTTTCGCTGGGGGGTGGGGAAGATGGGATTAGTTCCAGGGATGGGAGAAGCTCGGTTCTAGCTGGGGGCGGGGTAGGGGAGATGCGATTAGCTGCAAAAGCTCGGGGTGGCCAGGCTGGCTGCTGGCCTCGGTGGGTAAGCGGGGCGGAGAAGAGGGTCGGGCTGCAGGAGCGGGCGCCTGGACCCCCCAGAGCAGAGTCCGGGAAGCGACCAGTGCTGGGACAGGCGGCCCGTCAGGACCGGAGTATGCAAAGGAGCATGTGTGTGGTTGGAGGGCGGCGATGCGAACAACAATGCGCCCCGCGCTCGCGGCGCCAGGCTGGGCGGGCAGCCGCGCGGACCGGGGGTCGGAAGGTAGGGCAGGGCCGCGGGTCCGCGCGCGGCGGCGCAGGGGCTTACCTTGACTCGGCCTCGAGGCGCGCGCGGGGCCGGCGTGCTCGGGGGCCGGACAGCGGCGGCGACGGCGGGAGGATGGCGGCGGCACGGCGGTAGCGGCGGCGAGGGCGCGCCCGGGGCCTCGTCGCGCTCTGGCTCGGCGGGCTCCGGCTCGCGCCGCGGCCGCGGCTGCTGCCGGGGGGCGCGGCGGGCGCAGCAGAGCGGCGGGCGGCGGCAGCGGTAGCGTCGTCGAGCGGTGCAGACAAAGGAGGGGCGGAGGGAGGAGACCGAGGGTGTGGGAGAGGCGGCTTCACCGGCGCGGGCAGGCGGGCGGCGGCGGCCGCGCTCCTCTCGCTCCTCAGCAGCGGGGACCGAGAGAGGGAGCTGTGTCTGAGGAGACGCCAAAATCCCCCTTAGCGCTGCCTGCGGGAGGGGGAGGGGGCACAAGATGGCGGCGGCCGGGGGGGCGGGAGTTCAGCTCATGGATCCCGGCGGGCGGCGGAGGGGAGACCGGGCCGGCGGAGGCGGCGGCGGCAGCGGGCGGGGGAGGGGGCTGATCCCGCGTCTCCCCTCAGCAGACAATACAAGCGCCTCGGACCGAGTCCCCGAACCTGCCCTAGCCAAAATGGCGGCCGAGAAAGAGCGGAAGTGACGTAAGTGCCTTATTAGCATAAGAGGACTCATTGTCCAGCTAAGTAGGGGGGTAGTGGGGGACAGCACCCCTTCTCCCCCTTTGCCCCCCAGGGACAACTCTTACTCCTACCTGTGCTTACACCCAACTTTTCCTGAGGGAGGGTGCTCCTAGCACCCCCCCCACTCCCGCCTAAGGGAAATTATATAATCCCCACTGAGGGGAAGCTCTCGCGAGAACGAAGAGTTGCCATTGATCCACTAGGAGGCGCCGCGGATAATGGCCGCAGTGCGCTCCCAGGGCCCGTGTACTAGGCGGTCGCCTTCCTCTGGCCGCCGCTCTGGCGGCGGAGGCATAAGCATCGGCCGCAGCACGCCCAGCACTCAAGTCAGGTGGCCATGCTGGGGATCCCTGCGCCGGCCCAGCTGGGCCTGGACTACATCTGGCGGGAGGGGAGTGCAGGGCAGTCCCGGGCGGCTCCACGTGCTTGGAGGCCTGGGCTCTCAAGGGCTGAGCAGCAGCAGAAGGGCAGGGACACCCGGCGGGTTGGTCCCTGATGCCTCCTGCCCTAAATGAGGTGTGAGGGCCTCGTGCTTCAAACACTGACTTGAGAGGAGGCACAACGTCAAGGATGTTTGAGCCCTTATGGGTAGGGTGGATATTCCATGGACAAGGGCTGATTCCTGTAGAAGATCCGCTGTTGCCCTATGACTTGACATTCTTCCAAGTCACAATGATGGATTCTTCTCTTTGGCCTGAAGAAAGCAAATCTCTATAGTGTTTTGAGGCCACCTGATTGGTGAAGCCTAAGGATGAGAAGTGAGTCAAATTGCCAATGGGCCTCCACAAGATCTTTAAAAGCACACGATGTAGACCTAGGGACAGTAACTTTAAGTGCTCCCACAATTTAGACAGCATAAGACAGCACATGGACAGTCTGCATTGTGAATTTAGATCCATCCCAACCAATATATCACCTACTCAACGTTTTTAACCCAACTTTTATAGTAGAGTGCACCTGAGAATATATCATTGGTTAGATGTATTGAAAAGTAATAGATACCAATTATTAAGGATTAACCAAGCTTGTTTTCTTAACATGCAATCTGTAAATAAACCTGTCATTTGCAGTTTCTTTAAATTTCAAGTTAAAATAGTTTCATCCTGGCGGGCGCCTATAGTTCTAGCTACTTGGGAGGCTGAAGCAAGAGAATCGCCTGAGCCCAGGAGTTGAAGGTTGCTGTGAGCTGTGACATTACAGCACTCTAGTGAGGGCAATAAAGTGAGACTGTCTCTAAAAAAAAAAAGTTTCATCCACTAAATATTCCCAAAGAAACTGATTTAACTGTGAGTTGTATAAATTGTGGTAACATGTAGCTCAATGTTCTAAGATTTCAGTTAGCAAGTTTAACAAACTCTTTCCTTCAAAACAATATTCCATTAATTTCTGCAACTGTGAGAAAATGTATCTTTCAAGCCAAGTCAGTATTTGTAGGAAAAACAATAGTTGAAAACAGCTGTAAGAAAAAGAATGGGGGCTCGGTGCCTGTGGCTCAAGTGGCTAAGGCACCAGCCACATACACCTAAGGTGGCGGGTTCGAATCCAGCCTGCGGCCGCCACCAACAATCCCGGCCACCACCAAAAACAGGGGGGGGGGATGGGAGCAAAACATTTGATTTAGAGAGCTAAAGGTAAAAAACCCAATTACACATTGCAAAAGACAGGCAAAAGTTAATATGAAATAAAAATAAGTTTATCCTTAGTTTTCTCTATATATGTACTTAGATTTCATACAGTGATAATAAAAATACAAAGGGAGAACATCTGGATGTCATCCTTGGCCTCATTTAACAGCAGAAAGAGTTGCTGGATTCAGATGTAAATGTTTAATTTTACAGTGTTTAAGTCACTGAATGTACTACAAAAATGCATCTAAATAGTCCAGATCATTTTCTAAATGACTTTCAAATGGTTGAAGAATCTTCCCTGCTCAAATACTATTCACTGTAAATTCCAATAGTAACAGTTTCATAATATGTATGATGGGAATAAGGACTAAAAAGATTGAAAAGGCAAAAGTTACTAGTCTCCTACTAGTCAGGTAGGAGAAGGCTACTACCTTTATACTGGGTTCTCTGAGATGTTTAATTTCTGCTCTATATACCTGACACTGAAAACTTAACTTTGGGTTAAGGTTAAAAAGTATAAACTCTATAAACACTTTCCCAAGTTGAGAAAATTACATTTCTATTTTAGTTTAAAAGTAATTTTACAAGCACTGATGAATTTTCTAGTTATTAATGATGAGAAAAGTCACTTCTCCTGGAGGGCCAACTGAATAGTTCTGGACATAAAGAAAACAGCAACAATGGCCCTAATTAGAAAGTGTATAGGACTCAACTACAGGAGTGCAAGAGAGGTTTTAAAATTCAAAATGACACCAAAGGTTTTGTAGTCTGGTATTCATTTTTGGTAGGATCGGTTAGAAAGAAGTGCAAATAAAAAACAGACTTCAATTTCTTCAGTAGCCAAATTAAACCAGGAAAATGTAATAATGAATACTGTTCCCAAACATAATCATTAAATAACTTAGAGACATCTCTTTTATTTGCAAAGGAAGTCAAGTTCATCTTAAGCTTATTTGCTCAAATTATGTCCTTACTCCAATTTTTTTTTTTTTTGAGACAGGAGCCTCCAGCTGTCCCCTTGGGTAGAGTGCTGTAGCATCACAGCTCACAGCAACCTCCAACTCCTGGGCTCAAGCGAGTCCCCTGCCTCAGCCTCCCAAGTAGCTGGGACCACAGGTGCCCGCCACAATGCCCGGCTATTTTTTGGTTGTAGCCGTCATTGTTGTTTGGCGGGCCCGGGCTGGATTTGAACCCGCCACCTTGGGTGTACATGGCTGGTGCCCTAGACACTTGGGCCACAGGCGCCGAGCCCTTACTCCAATTTTTAAAAGATACTGCATGATCCAAAAGCTATGCTATGGTTAGAAATTAACTGATCTTTTTTGAAATACCTACTTTAGAGAAGGTAGGTAAACATAATATTTGCCTTGGCTTTTACTGTACAACTCAATGTGCATTTTAACTGGCTTAGAACACTTTTCTGAATGGAGAAGAGCTATGGCCAAGAGATTTCTGTCTTAGTAGTGGAGATGTGAGCTTTGCTCAGGGTCTTGAAATACTATAAAAACAAATTATTTTGAGGTAAAATTTATGTAACCAGATGTTTGAAAATTTATATAGCAGCAAAATCTGTGCCACAACATCATCTCTATTTTTCCTTGCCAACAGAGGGGATTGTTCAAAAGTGAGAAGTTATAGTTCAATAGAGAAAAAAATAGCTAGGCAATCAATTGCAGCCAAATTGTTTTCCAATTCCCAATATATACTTTAAATAGATTTGCTTCATTGATATAATAGCTGAAAAGAACAACTCCCGAAGTCTGCTCTTTTTTTTTTCTTTGAGAAAACGTGAGTTGCACTTTTAAGGAAAAAGGCAGAGGTGTGTATTTTTTTCAATTTATATAGAAACAGCCAAATATATTTCATGAATATAATTGACATTCCTCTTCTGACATTAAATATAAAGAACTATGAGTTCAGTTTTTATAAACAGTATTTCACATTATTCCCCATGTAAAAAATTCTGCATTCTAATATTCTAATGAAAACAGCAATATTTTATGCAAAAGCCCCACGTACATTTATTTACAGGTCTTAATACAGCAAAATGTAAATGAAAACTGAGAACATTCCTCATTAAAACAGTAACCTTGAAATTATTTAATTTGAAAGAGTTTCTCCAAAAAAAAAGATTTGCACGGAATTTACCTTACCTTATAGTTTACACTTTACCAGTACATTTTATGACAATCAGTAACCAGGCTTCTTTTGCGTTTAAATTGAAATGAATATGAATATAAATGAATAACTTTCTTTTATGTAGTAGCAAAGAGAGTCAATAAGCCTTTCAAGAAAGAGACTATTTCATTTCCTCCCAGCTTGGATTCACCATAAACTCGATCCACAAATGATATTGGAACCTAGTTAAAAAAATACATGTTAAAGTCAGTCTTCAAAAAAATTAGGAAGGAGGCATCACAGCAGGTATGCAACCATTACCAATTCAACCAAAACTGGCTTAGTCCCACAACAGAAGTCCTTCAAGTATGTTCAAAAGTAGGGGAGTCCTAAAGCAACTATGTGTACCTTCAAGTCTTTACAATTAAACAAGCACTTTATTATCTAAAAATAGGTCATTTAAACCAAAGCTACAACTATTTAACAGCACTAATCCTGAGTATTATATTGGTTTATTCAAGTTTCAGGTGGCACTGCAAGGAAAATGCAAAATTAAAATGTCTTTCACTTAGTTTTTCAGTTGTCTGTTAAACTGAGCTATCACTGTGTTTTAGCATTCAGTTAAAAATCTTATAACTTGGCTTGGTGCCTATAGCTCAACCGGCTAAGGCGCCAGCCACGTACACCTAAGGTGGCGGGTTCGAATCCCCAGCCCGGACCCGCCAAACAACAATGATGGCTGCAACCAAAAAACAGCCGGGTGTTGTGGCGGGTGCCTGTGGTCCCAGCTACTTGGGAGGCAGAGGCAAGAGACTCACTTGAGCCCAGAAGTTGGAGGTTGCTGTGAGCTGTAATGCCACGGCACTCTACCCAGGGGGACAGCTTGAGGCTCTGTCTCAAAAAAAAAAAAAAAATCTTATAACTTCTACAACAGGCGTGGCATTCTAGGGTAGCTATTTTCTTGCACAGGTAAGAGTTTCAGTGTTAAGTGAGTCTTTTCTAAGAGCTCACTAGCCAGCCCTAAATAATACAGATCTTCCATCCCCTTACTCCATTGTTCCTGATCATTTTCATTTATTGAGAGGAAATAGGCACATGGGATTTTTCATTCACTGTAAATACGAAGTGTGGTGTAATGCTGGTTACGACAAGAGGAAAAGCAGCAGAGACCCAGCACATAATGCTGACTTGTTCGAAAAAAGGGCTGGAATGGAGAAGGTACCAATAACTTAAATATTTAGGAGAGAATGCTGCTGTCTCTTACTGTTTAAAATCTTGGTAGCTCAAATACATTAATTTGAAAGGGATTTGAATTTTTACCTTTTAGGGCATGGACATTCTAACTCAACAACTAGATGACCTCTACAGTTATTAAGTATTTTATTAGAAAAGTTTTAACTTTACTGTTGCTTTAGGAAGAATACAACATTCTCTTCTGCATCACTTACATACCTCACCAATAGTATAATTCAACTGTCTTGCCCGAACAATCATCTCCATCTGGAAGACGTAGCCTTTAGAAACACATTTTTCTATTAATTTCTGTAGAACTTCTTTGCGGTATAATCTGTAAGAAATCAGTATATATATGACTACCTGGATAATTACACTTGACTACCTGTATCTTGACCTTTCAAAAACTTCACTCGTGGCTCAGCGCCTGTAGCTTAGCGGCTAGGGTGCCGGCCACATATACCAGGAGCTTGCAGGTTCGAACCCAGACTGGGCCTGCCAAACAACAATGATAACTACAACAAAAAAATAGCTGGGCGTTGTGGCGGGTGCCTGTAGTCCCAGCAACTTGGGAGGCTGAGGAAAGAGGATCCCTTAAGCCCAAGAGTTGGAGGTTGCTGTGAGCTGTGACACTATCGCACTCTACCCAGGGCAACATAGTGAGACTCTGTCTCAAAAAAAACAAACAAAAAAACCCCTTGTATTTATAAAGCCTAAAACTTTCACGACCAATTGGTACACGTTTACAGAAAAGTTCTCATAGCTTGTGATTACGATACATCTGTCCTGAATAAGAAAAGCCATGAAATAACTGCTAAAATAATTTAGGATAATTTTTAAAATGAATTCTATCTCTTATAGAATGATTTTCCCATCATACTATCAGAAATTATGAAAATGTGGTAAAATTATGATGCAGAACCACCTGTTACTTTTAGTTTTTAAATTTCCTTAAACTTTCCTTTCAAAGTTGAAACTATTCCAAATATTGGAAATAAGTTGATGCTGTTCAATAATGAAGCAAAACTATACATTAGATGACAACCCCATAATTAACAGGCATTTCCCTATAAGTGACTGTAATAAGTTTCTAATTCCCAGCAGGATGAGCTTGGATAAGCTAGGATAAGACAGCAACTAGGCATCACAGCATAGAGCCCATCTGGGTAGGATTCAGCTATCATCAACTAAAGTCACAGTTAAGACATTTGTAGTGGTGAACATGCAGCCTGATCTTTTTTTTTTTTTTTTTTGAGACAGAGCCTCAAGCTGTCCCCCTGGGTAGAGTGCCGTGGCATTACAGCTCACAGCAACCTCCAACTCCTGGGTTCAAGCGAGTCTCTTGCCTCCGCCTCCCAAGTAGCTGGGACCACAG
>CAUYTI010125745.1:0-10044 GCA_963575145.1 Galago senegalensis
TCCCAGCTACTTGGGAGGCGGAGGCAAGAGACTCGCTTGAGCCCAGGAGTTGGAGGTTGCTGTGAGCTGTAATGCCACGGCACTCTACCCAGGGGGACAGCTTGAGGCTCTGTCTCCAAAAAAAAAAAAAAAAAAAGAAGACTGGCGAATGGCCACCAAACATGAAAAAGTTCTCATCATCCCTAATCATCGGAGAAATGCAAGTCAAACCCACCCTGAGATGTCAACTAACTCCAATGAAAATGGCCCACATCACAAAGTCCCAAAGCCGAGATGCTGGCGTGGATGCGGAGAGAAGGGAACACTCTTACACTGCTGGTGGGACTGCAAACTAATACAGCCTCTTTGGAAAGAAGTATGGAAAATCCTCAAAGAACTCAAAATAGGCCTTCCTTCGATCCCACAATCCCATTACTAGGCATCTACCAGAAGAAAATAATCATTTTCTCATAAGGACATTTGCTAGTGCTTATAAACAATGCTTATTGTTTATACTGCATCCAGGAGGTGGGCCATAGACCCTTATGGCTCAATTTACAATTGCCAAGATATGGAAAAAACCTAAATGCCCATCAACCCAGCAATGGATTAACAAGCTGTGGTATGTATGCCATGGAATACTACTCAGCCATAAAAAGAAGGAGACTTTAATTTTTTGTGTTATCCTGGATACAGTTGGAGAGTATTTGCTTTAGTAAAGTATCACAAGAATGGAAAATCAAGTATCCAACATACTCAATACTAATATCAAGCTAGTACGTGAACTAATACACACCCACACAAGAGAAAATGCAATTTAATTCAAGTTGAGGGAGGGGAAGAGATTGGTGTGTTCCCACCTCTTGTGCACAATGTAAGGGTCTATGGTAAGCCTCCTGGGTGCAGGACACAACTACAACAGGGACCTCACCTAACAAATGCAAACATTGTCACCTAATCATTTGTACTCTCATATTAATCTGAAATAAAAAAAATCTTTTAAAATGTATGCTAGTTCAAGGTAGGTTTCTGTTTCTTACAACTCTCAGCTGATACCAAGAAACCACACATAGGTGAGAACTACAGGCATTTGGCGTGATGGGCCTCGCTCAGGGAACAGGACAGGAAGAAGTGGAAACTGAGGGGAATGGGAAAAATCCAGGGACAGGAATGAGTGCCAAAGGAACCAGGGCAGGAATGGAAGGATAGAGGGACAATGACATGAGATGCCAGCGTCTCTCTCCTCTGCTGTCCTTGGACATTACAACTCCAGGCTCTCCAGCCTTTGGACTCCAGAACTCACAGTCAAGGAGGATGAGGTCAGAAACCAGCCCCCTGAATTTAGTTCTGAGTGTTTCACTGGTGGCTTTGAAGATGTCTGTCATTCTCAGCAGACTAACTGTAATGGAATCCCTACATTAAACCTTGTTTAAAGCTTGGTGGACATGCTCCCTCCTTGATAGCATGTTAAGTATGTCTGTATTTAATTTGTATCTGTTGGGTAAGTGGGTTAACTACATTAAGTCTGTGTTGGTTGTGGTTCAAAATGGCCTGACCCTTAAATGGCAAGGTTACTGATTCCAGCTGAGTCATTCTCTTAGTCTTGAGGTTAGGAAGCAGCACAGGAACAGCTGCGAGTGACATCACTGTGGCCATTTTAAAAGGCAGGAGATGAAGGATCCTTCAGGCTGATTCTGGAAGACTAGAATGGAGACCTTAACAGAAGGGAGAAGCCACTATCAGAATGAAGTGTGGTCTGGAAGAATGGAACTCAGCAGAGACAGGCTTCTCTGAGGATCAGGAAAGATTCAGACCAGGTGATCTGAGCATGTTGTGCCTTTTGGAAACTGAGTAACAAAGTAGCAAATTGCAAAGCTTTTTAAACACTGAGGCCTGACTTAAGAGGGAATCCCTTTGTAAAGGTGAGGCTGAGGAAGGGTCGGCATAAACAGTTTAGGAAACAGAGGTTACCTTATTCCTCCCCCATTTTTGCTTTCTTATTACTGTGTGACTCTCTGCATTTGTGCTTGAAAAGGAAATGAACTGACTTGCACCTAAAACTGTATGTATATGTGTTTTAAGGATAGATAATAGGTTGTTGGTTGCCCAGATTTACATTTCTCCAGATCCAAATAACTGCATTTTCCACTAGCCAAAAAGAGGCTCATAGTCCTTCTAGAAGCACTGAGTGAGGATCCAGATAGGAAAAACTCAGAAGATGTCTACAAATAGTACCAGAAAGATTTCAAGTGCCCATGAGTCTCAGCTCTGGTCATCATAAAGAAAATGTTCTGGGTTCTTCCATAAGACATTTGGGACCTATTAGAATATAAAGGTACACAACTTGAGTGCAAACATGTTTTGCTATATGGAAAGTGTGGGTGCAGTGATTCCCAGCTGCTTTTTGTTGCTTTTGGACCCTAAGAATGAAGAAAACTCAAAATCTTCTGCAGGAGATTACTGCCAGGAAGAGGTGGGTGCACATCGGTCCCCTACTAAGCAAATGAAAAGCCGGCAGTGTTCTCTGATTAGCTCTTCTGCTTGTCTGGAATTGTTTACACAAGGCCAATGCGTGTCAACAATTGGGAAGGGGGGGTATATGAGTGTGGGCTTGTCACCTAAAAGGTCACCAGATGTAACATCATTTAAAGAAGTAGCTGGAAAGTTTAACATGGAGCACGTGGCTGTTCAAATGGTGATTTTAAAGAATTAGCAGTATAGAAAAGTGCTTCCTGACAAGTTAGATGAAAGAAAACTCAATACAAAGTAGAATCTGTTCAATTAAAATTAGGTAAAAGTATACACGTGTATAACCAGAACACAGAAGATGGAAAAGTTAAGGAATGTGATTGATTAGAGTAGGAGACAACTGGATGGTTTTTATAAATTCTTGTTGATATTATGTTATAAGTATAACAAATTTTAAGTAACCAGAATTGATGGATTTGTATCAAGTGATGGTTTTTTGCTTGAACTACTACAACAAAAACATCTTAACCTGAACCATGCACATAGTCATTGAATTGAAAAGTGGCTCAAGTCCAGATTCTTGAGAGCCAAGCAGTTATATAGAGTGATAGAGTGGTGAGGCCCCACATCCCAGGACAAGAGCCAAGAGAGCTCAGAAACAGTAATAGGATCACTGAAGTGAGATATTTTTCCTCCATAAAGGAGGGCTAATAGCTAAACTCTGAAGCCGAGCTGTTGAAAAGTTTTATGAGTTACTCTGACTTCATGGCTAGTTAGAGAAAAAGACGTATGTCACTGTCTTCTGGGAAACAGTTCACAGGGATAAACAATAAGGATGGTCTAGTGATGACAAATTGTGCATAGAAAATTACCAGGAAAAAAATCAAATTTTTCCTTAGAAGGAGATGAGTCTAACTTACTGAAAATAGATGTATGTATTCTGCAAAAGCCATTGGAATTGGAGCGCTTGAAAGGAGGCCAGCTTAGCTAGAAAGCAGGAAGTTCCACTTCCCGAGACGTAATGATGTAGATTAAAATGTGGCTACTCTGTGCCTGTTTCCAGTGAGCAATTGTGTTGAGTATTAAACTCTAAGAAGACACAGCACTGGCTTCTGAAAATCACAAAGCCTGGCGCTTAGTAGACTTAGACCACGTTAGCAGACAGTGACTGTGATGAAATGTTTAGATCTGAGTTGATATAAAGCACAAACTTTACAAGAATATAGGCTTAGGCTTGAATTCAATTTTAAAAAATTGTTTATTTTTTAATTATTATGGGAACATAATTGTAAATATTTATGGGGTACACATGAAATTTTGATATAGGCAGACAGGGTTTAGTGATCAAATGAGGGTAATTTGGATATCTATTACCTCAAGCATTTGTTATTTCTTTGTTAGGGACATTTCAGTTCTACTCTTTTAGTTATTTTAAAATATACCATAAATTAGGGTAAAATCTCTGTAAGTTGACCACTCAAGGGACTGTAACAAACTGGTCAATGTAAGGAACTAGGCCTACTGTACTGACGTGTACAGGTGGCACATGTCTGGTCTATGAGAATTAGGTCAACTGAAGGGGTGGTCAATGCAGGGAGGTGGTCAACTATGGAGATTCTGCAGTTACCCTATGGTGCTACCAAATACTGGATCCTGTTCCTTGTATCTAACCATATGTTTGTACCTACTAATCTTTATCCCTCCCTCTTCCCAGCATCTACTGTCATTCTACTTTCTATCTCCACGTGTTCTATTTTTTAAATGTTTAGCTCCTGTATATGAAAAGGAATGAAATACTATAATTCACAACAATATACATGGAACTGGAGGACATTATGTTATCTAAATCAGCCAGACACAGATAGACGGATTGTACATGCTCGCACTCTGATGTGGGAATTACAGTTTTTACTAAATGCATGGTCTTGGGCAAGGTGCTCGACCTCTCTGAATCTGCTTCCTCAACAATAAAATGATGGTAAGAATACTCTCTCAGAGACCATTGTGTTGCATTGAATGTATTGAGTAGATTGCATTAATGTACTCAAGGTAATTTCAAAAAAGAGAAATGTACTCAAGGTAATTTAAGAAGAAATGAGAAATTTGAGAAGAAAAGAAAATTGAATGTATTGAGTAGATTGCATTAATGTACTCAAGATAATTTAAGAAGAAAAGAGAAATGTTCACAAGGGTGCCTTATGAACCCCCAAGAACAGGAAGTGTGCTAGGCCTCAGAAGCAAGGGAATCCAGGAGTTGAAAGATTGTCAGGCACTAACGTGACTTCCCAGTCGGTCTGTCTTGGAGCTAAGTGATCTTATTTATTGTCTCCAAAGGTTGCAAATGGACTCAACATGTACTCTCCATTGCAATATCTTGGTTCTAATATTTTACCTCCAACTACGAACATCCTACAAATATGAATTGGATTGGCCCCATTTACCTGGTGTTGGATGTCTCGCTCTGGTCTGGTTGGCTGTTACCTGGTGGATCAGGCTCTTGTCATATGATGGTCTACCCCTCTCTGGAATATGATGAAGGTCTACCCCTTTCTGGAATATGATGAAGGTCTACCCCTTTCTGGAATATAGGGGTGGGACAAAGGAAAAACTGCGAGGCATCTCTACATACACTTAACTCACTAGGGACAATATGAGGATGAAATGAGATAATGCGTGTGAAGCATCTGTTAATAGAATAGTGCTTACCTGATGCATGGCTCAGAAATGGAGTGTATGAAATAACATGGCTGATGGACAAAGGCCATAAAACCTCCCTCAATTAATTTTTGAAATTGTATTTTGCTGCATGTCATCAAAAAAGGAAGCTCAGCTCGGTGCCTGTGGCTCAAGTGGCTAAGGCGCCAGCCACATACACCTAAGGTGGCAGGTTCGAATTCAGCCCAGGCCCGCCAAACAATGACAGCTGCAACCAAAAAAATAGCCAGGCATTGTGGTGGGCGCCTGTGGTCCCAGCTACTTGGGAGGCTGAGGCAGGAGACTAGCTTGAGCCCAGGAGTTGGAGGTTGCTGTGAGCTGTGATGCCATGGCACTCTAGCCAGGGGAATAGCTTGAGGCTCTGTCTCAAAAAAAGAAAAAGGAAGCTCATGGAAACATTAGTCACATGATATCTATGAAAAATTTCCTTTTTGACAAAAGTGGCCACTCTAAGAAGGAGGTGTTCTGGCAGCTGATGTTTTCTTTGTTTGTTTGTTTTTGAGACAGAGTCTCACTATGTTGACCTTGCAGTAGAGTGCTGTGGTGAAACAGCTCACAGCAACCCCAAACTCTTGGCTCAAGCAATTTTCTTGCCTCAGCCTCCCAAGTAGCTGGGACTACAGGCTCCCAACAAATTGCCCAGCTATTTTCTTGTAGCAGTTGTCATTGTTGTTTAGCTGGCCTGGGCCAGGTTCAAACTGCCCACTTTAGTGTACGTGGCTGGCACTTTATCCACTGTGCTATGGGCGCCGATCCTGCTCTTCCAACCTGGTGAATGCTGCAGTCCCCTCCCACCATGTGGTCTCTTCTGCATTTCCTTATACATTTGCTGACTTTGGCTATTTGAAAAGAGTAACTGTGGAAAACTCTCTTGCATTTATGTAGAAGATGTGGCCACTGACCAACTATTTTTTTTTATTTAATTGTCTTTCTCCTTCATTAATTTTGATGAGATGGCTAGATATCAGAGGCAAGCGAGGGCACAAATGAAAGCTCCTTGTTTTAACGTTTCAGTAGTGTTTACAGTTTACAAACATCTCTTCTCTGTGAGAAAGTATCCTCCACGCAGAAAGAAGCAGCGAGTCTCCCAAATAGCCAAGCTCAGCCAAACACAAGCTACTACCCCAGATTTGCTATTTCATTCCTGCCTAAATTGGCTGTCTATTTTTAGATTTTAAATATCCTCTTTAATTAAAGAAACATCATAAAATGGGTATGAATGCAGTTTTTCTTCTGCACCTGCAGGAGTTGTGGTGTCTAGAGGTGGTGATGTCTATAAAAGAAAAATTATCCCAGTAAATCTTAAGTTCTGTAATTGATATTGTAGAGTAGGCAACTTTCTGAAAAAAATTTTAAAACTCAAACACACTGAGTAGTTTCTCTTTTGGTCACTTAACGTTTATTTATGTGCCAAATTTTTAAAATGTTTTCGCTTGCTTGACAGGTTTTAAGACCAAACATATAAATAAAGACAGAAAGTTTACTTCTCTCTGAAATATTTTTTAATGATTTCATACTTGTGGGAGACATTACCTAATATATTTCCTTCTTTCCTCACTTGCAGCTTTCCAGACTTTATCCTTCTGGGCTAAGTTCTACTTTAGTCTAAGGTCAATATTTATTTTAGAAGAAAAGGTACCGATGCAGTTGTCAGTAAATGTCTCATAGAAAATCACGATGCAGAAGTTATACGGAGAACTGTACTTTCTTGTACATGTCAGTGAATTGGCTGTGGCTACCTCTGGTTTTAGGCTGGAGAATGTGGGGTAGAAGTTTGGTCTTCAGCCTAGTTTAGGATCTGGATTTGTCCGCCCTGGATCCAGTTGCTCCTAGATGAGGTTCATTAAGACTGGACAGAGAGGGCAGTCCTGCTGAGAAATGAGCTAACCATTCACTCAGCAACCATGATGTCACTGGTGTATACATCATGTCACACTGAGACTTGTGTCTCAGGATCACATGGACGTTCTGGATGTGGACAGCAGAAGTACTGGTTTTGTGAAATGGCTAAAATTGGTGGAGAGAGAGTGAACGTACTGGCCTCTGTGCAGAGGTTGAGGGAGCCTGCTCTGGGCCTTGCACAAGAGCAGTGTCTGCTCATCTCAAACTTCTCTCCTGAGCCTGACCTGATGTGTCTACTTGCCTCTGAGACATTTCCAGTTGGAAAATCAAACTCAAGGCTTTTCCTTCCAAAACCATATATCTTCTGTTGGTGAATGGGTTCCAGCCTCCATCCCCTGGCCTAAGCCAGAAATCCCAGAATCATTCTTAGCAATTCCTCTACCATTTACTTCCTTATCCAGTTTCCTTCAGTCACATCGATTCTGCTTCCTAGTAAATCTTTGACTTTGTAGTGTTCTTGGGCTACCTTTAAAGTCCATCTCTTCTAGTATTTTTCATTCTCAATTTAAGCAACGATTAGTTTCCTAAAACTGTATCACTCAAAAAAACATAAATGAAATTTCCAAAGAAAAAGAGCAGCATGAGAAGTATATTTTCAAGTAGTTAAAATAGCCACAGAGGACCTAGTAATGTGAATTATAAAAACCATTTCAGAAAAATAAATAAATGAATTGGTTTTTTTTTTTTAGAAGAAAAACAGTGTTAGTGACAGCTCCCAAACAAGCCACTGATGAGAGCTCAGACTTTAATGCGTTCCCAAACCTCCAGAAATGCTGTTAAAATGCAGATTCTGCTTCACTTGGCTTGTGGTAAAGCCTGAGAGTCTATAGTTCCAGCAAGCTTCAGTGATGCTGACACTGATGCTTAGAAGACAATATTCTCAGTAGCCAGGACTTAGCCTTTCAACTCTCACTTAGTTCATTTGCATCTCAAGAAGTTCTTACTTCCAAACTGCCTTCATCTTACTAGTTTTTCTATTTTATTTTTTAGTAGAAATGAGGGTCTTGCTCTGTCTGAGGCTGGTCTTGAACCTGTAAGCTCAGGCTGCCTTGGCCTCCCAGTTTGCTAGGATTATAGGCATGAGCCACCGCACCTAGCCTTGATAACCTTTATTTTTATGCCAAAGATAAAAGCTTCAATTTGCATGAATCCCAGTGGCACTAAATGACATTTTACAGACATGTAAACTCTTAAAAGGTTTAAAAAATAAACAAAAACCACATTCTGGAAATCCATGTGTTTACTGGGTAAGAACCTGAAAGCACCTCTGCGGCAACCGAGGAATCACTTGCCTGGCGCTTAGCTGCCCTTGGCACATGAACCTATGTAGCCAAGAAAAGACTCTGAGAATGTTGTCAGGCTGCATAAACCACACCATCTCAAAACAGGACATGAATATTTCCCAAATCAATTGTGACTTTTTCATCACTTTATCCTGAAAATATATGTAGCTATTCTAAATGTTTAAAAAAAAATTCCTGAGATAAAACTTTTATAATTCTTTTTACATAAATCACAGAAAGCAATTTACCCATGTCTTCACCTTGCTCTTTTGGCACTTAACAATGGTTTTTGGTTACCTCATGTAGTAGTATATACCGTTTTTAGCATACACAGTTTGATAACCTGTGTAGGCCTTTTCCCCATACATATGTGTGTATTTCAGAATTGTATTTAAAACCTTTTTGACCTGAGGTGAAGGGTTCATATCCATTAAATGAAAAAAGTTAATTTGATACTTGTGTTAAAGTACGTTGTATTGCTACCATTTTTTAGTGCTTCCTGTGTATTAGATACAGTGTGAGATGCTTTGTAAGCATGATTTTATTACTAAGTGAGGCAGAATTTAACGTAGGGTATTGTGAGGCTGGTGTGCAGAAGTGCATCACTGCTCCCAGCTGTGGCAAAAACCCATCTTGCCTCCACACTCGGGTTTGTCGTTCCTCACTTGTCCTCACATCTGCAGTGACAAAAACAAAACTTTCTCAAGATACACAACTCTGTAAAGCATGTACTATTTATCACTAATGACAAAAACGAAGAGAAAGCAAACAGTCTAAGAAATCATTTGGATAAACTGAGGAGTGAAATGTCCTATTTGGCAATGGCTCAGGTGAGCACCACAGCCAACTTCATCATTGTGAAAGGGCTTCCCTGGCCCTTCCAGTCTGACTGCCAAAACTGCTCAAATGAAAGGGAAAGATATGAAACATTGAAATTCACTGAACTGGCAGGATCAAAACGGGCACAGGATAGGAATCTCTAAAGCAGTGGTTCTCAACCTTCCTAATGTCCCAGCCCGTTAATACAGTTCCTACGGGTTGCAACCCACAGGATGAGAACCACTGCTCTAAAGAGAACGAGAAGATGTCTGGGAGCTACCCAGGCACTTCTGTAAACACTGCCAGATTCATCAGACACAGGTTTACAGGACAAATTCCTGTGAAGGTCATGGTCCACTGTACCAGATCTTTTTTTTTTTTTTCAAAATCATAGCTGTGTACATTAATGCAATTATGGGGTACAATGTGCTGGTTTTGTATACAATTTGAAACACTTTCATCAAACTGGTTAACATAGCCTTCACCACATTTTCTTAGTTATTGTGTTAAGACATTTATATTCTACAATTAGTAGATTTAACATGTACCCTTGTAAAATGCACCATAGGTGTGGTCCCACCAATTACCCTCCCTCCACTCATTCTCCCCTATCCCCTCCCCTCCCCCTCCTCTTTCCCCTTCATCTTGGGCTGTAGTTGGGTTATAGCTTTCATATGGAAGTGTGGGTGCTTATAAATTGGTTTCATAGTAGGGCTGAGTACATTGGATACTTTTTCTTCCATTCTTGAGATACTTTACTAAGAAGAATATGTTCCAGCTCTATCCATGTAAACATGAAGGAGGTAAACTCTCCATCTTTATTTAAGGCTGCATAATATTCTATCGTGTACATATACCACAATTTATTAATCACTTT